>MU001779.1:0-124161 GCA_010093585.1 Melanomma pulvis-pyrius CBS 109.77 | reverse complement strand
GGGGGAGAGGGGAGGGATGAATGAGGATAAGGCTGATGATTGATAGGGTTCTGGTTGCCGGTTTTAGCGAAGGTCGTGAGTAGGGTTACGGGCGTGAGTGATTATAATATTGTGCAGAATAATGGTATGTTTTCCTTTTGTTTCTTTTCTGGGGTCGGTTCACTACATGAGTTTTTGTTTGTCTTTCCCGATTCCATTCCGTCCGATCCATTCGTAAGTCCGCTGAAGCTATCTTACCCCCCAATCCTCCTGATGTGTTTTCTTTTCTGTTCCCTCCCTTCTTCTGCCTTCTTTTCCCATCCATATTTCTAATACTATCCTCAGGAGCGCGAGCCGCCCAAGTCGTCCCACACGTCCACTTCCACATCATACCGCGGCCGGAATCGATGCCGCAGATTAAGAACAAGAGCTGGACTATGTTTGGTAGGGGCCAAAGAGAGGAGCTGGATGATGACGAGGGGGCAAAGTTGGCGGGCGAGATGAGGAGGGTGTTGAGGGAGGAAGTGGAGAAGATGGAAGGGAAGGGAGGTGTGAAGTTGTGAAGGCTGGGGGGTTGTGGTCAGGGTTGTGGTGGGACTGAGGAGCTGTATGGAAGTGTGTTAAGAGTGTTACGAAGAAACGGAGGGTAATTTGCGATTATATGTGCTCGAAAGCTTGTCATGGGTCTGGGACAATGTAGGAAAGTGTACAGAGGTATCTGAAATGTGTTGATACATGTACGATACATATACATAATGCTGAAGATTGATACACATACACAGCCTTTCACTAGATTTACTCCGTCTTCTCTTCTGTTGCTGGCTCTGGGCCCTTCTCCTTCTCCTCCATATCCAGCCTCCTGCCCTCCATCGTAAAGTACAGGCTCTTGCTTGCACTGTCCAATGTATTCGCAAGCCCAGCACCTGCACCCTGCAGCATAGCGACTAACTGTGCCCTCAGCCCATCGATACCGCCATCGATACCGCCAACCCATCTTGTGCCCTCCAGATCAAACACTTTGCCCTCTACCCTCGCCCCCAACAACATAAATTTCTGAAGCCCAGCCTGCACAAGCGGGTCGTGGTAATCTGGATTCGCCTTTCTCCTTGGGGCGGGGAATTCCGGAGATGGCGAGAGAATCGAGAGCACAGCCTTAAGGTACTGTGGCGAGACAGCGGGGAAAGCTATCACAGCCAACGGCCCGGACATCAGAGGCTCGAGCTCTACTCTCAGCTTCTTGTTCGACGCCGCCTCATATGCGCGTCGCGACAGCCCATGTGTGAGCACCTCCCCATCCATGCCATTCCCCTCCTCAGGATCAAAGAATTCCACCACCCTCAGCGCGCTTGCAAAAATCCCCGTCTGGATAACCTGAATCCGAATATCATTCGCGAATAGATCCTGCACCGCGTCTCCCCCGTTCCGCACTTTCTCGGCATCTATTTTCTTCAAGGCTGAGGCGAGTTCTCGCCGTATGCCCATCCATTCCACGGCTTTGATGTTGTTGTGCTGGAAAAGCAGGATCAAGGGGGAGGACTTGAGGAGCGATTGGTATTGGCGGTGGAGTTGCGATTTGCGGACTTCCGGGGGCTTGTGCGATGGTGGTTGAGTTGGGGGGTAGCGTCGGATTGGAGGTGCAGAGCGGAGGGGTTGATCGAGGGGGAAGGCTGGTGTGGTTGCGGTGGCTAGAGAGGCGTAGGTTTGGCGGATGGGAGCGTGGGAGGGGGACTTCAAGACGCACAGGGCGCGCGGGTGGAGGCGTATTCGTGGTGGCATGCTGAGGAAGAAGATTTAGTACATAAAGACTCGAAGGGTGGAAGGAATTGAGACGGAGACTTACGTAGACTGTGGTTGCTGGGCAATTGGTATTGGGATGATGAGGTTGATCGAAATTATTTGGTCGCAGGGTTGGGTGGTCTGTGCGCCGACGCCCACTTCTTCTAGACCTCAACTCCTCCAAGAACATTAATTGAATGTTTGACAAGGGTTTTCAGCAACTGAAATCTGCCATTTGACTGTGTTATTCTCCTAGAGTCGTGCTATCTTGGTTTTGAGCTCTACCCATCGACGGCGCCCAATGACGGCGCAGATATGGCAAGCACTGCGTCGAGCAAAGTTACCCATCAGAGCATCTAGAAATGCTAGATTCTTAGGTGTAAGCTTTCTCTTTGGGAAAGAACGCTCCTAGTCCCTTAATTTGTGTTGACAACAAAGCTCAGACCGACTCGAGAAACCGACTATCAAACTTCTGGGCTCCAACAGGCGGAATCTCCCCCCAAGATGGTGAATCAGGTCTGCCTCTATTGCAACTCTAGCTTCTTTTCATCTTACTCTCTTTAAGATGATTCCCATGCACTCCTCGTCCGAGGCGGATTCCTACGCCAAGTAAAATCCACCACTCCCCATCCTCCACCACGCATCTAATCACGTGGCAGGCCCACTCCGGAGTCTTCCACTTGCTCCCGCTCGGCCTCCGCGTCCAAGACAAACTCGAACGACTAATAGACAAACATATGCAAAGTCTAGGGGCCTCAAAACTCTCCCTCTCATCCATCACAACCGAAGCGCTATGGCGGCAGAGCGGGCGCTACTCCACAAACTCAGAGCTGCTCCGCCTCAAAGACCGGAAAGATTCAGGGTTTTTACTATCCCCAACGCACGAAGAGGAGATTACGTCTCTAGTGAGCGGCATGATACATTCATATAAAGACTTGCCGCTGCGGTTGTATCAAATTGGACGGAAGTATCGCGACGAACGACGGCCGAGACAGGGTCTACTCCGTGCCAAAGAGTTTCTGATGAAGGATCTATACACGTTCGACTACTCCCCGGAACACGCTCTCGAGACCTACAAAGCTGTCCGTACTGCATACAATAATCTCTTCAACGAGCTCAAAGTCCCATATCTGGTCGCAGACGCAGACTCCGGCAACATGGGCGGCAAACTAAGCCACGAGTACCACTTCGCCTCACCAAAAGGCGAGGACAACGTCTGGTCCTGCGATACATGCACGTACGTCGCGAACGAGGAGCTCGTTGAAAAGGCGGTCGATGCCAACGCCGTTCCAAAGAGCGGGAAGGAACTCGTCAAGTTCACAGGAATAAGCGTCGACAGAACCACCAAAATCCACATCTACGTCCCGCGGCCAGCCTCCCTCCCCATAGGCGCACCAGATCCGTCGTGGAACGACATCCATTCCTTCGTGAACCTGCACGCGGTGAAGAAAGCCGGCGTGGATATCGATACCGGCATTGAGACGTCCACGGTGCACGACCTCCTCCCGAACACTACACAGGACAGCGAAATCTACGACCGCGCCACCGCATCTACATCTGAGCTGGACCTCACGCCCACCCAGCCAGACGACCCGTGTCCCCGCTGCCCGCCGAACACAGGCCGCCTTGCCGTCCGCAAAGCCATAGAGGTGGCTCACACTTTCCACCTCGGCACGCGGTACAGCGAGCCCCTCTCTGCCCTCGTCTCCCTCCCCGACAACCCTCAACCGCAAGCACTACAGATGGGCTGCCACGGCATCGGCATCTCGCGCATGATCGGCGCAATAGCCTCTCTTTTATCGGATTCACGCGGCCTCAACTGGCCGCGCGTCGTCGCGCCGTTCGAAGTCGCCGTCATAGAAACCATGAAAGACCGCGGTGGGGAGCAGGTCTATGACCATCTTCAAGACGACATCGGGGCGTCAAAGTTGGACGCGATATTAGACGACAGGCCGATCAAGAGTCTGGCGTGGAAGCTCAGAGATGCGGATCTGATCGGGTATCCGGTTCTGATTGTGTTGGGACGTGCGTGGAAGGAGAGGGGGGAGGTCGAGGTGCAATGTCGGCGGCTGGGAGTGAAGAAGGAGGTAGGGTTAGCTGAGCTGAAAGGGGAAGTGCTGGGGCTGTTGGAGCAGTTGTGAGGGGAAAATGGGGCTTGAAAATAAGTGGTTGTAATATCGTTTGTACTAAAAGGTATCAGAAAAAGGCGAAAACCCCCATAACATGGTATCTCGCTATGCAAAGGTCGTAATGTAAACAAGAGACGCCCTCCAAAGCCGGTCCACGGCCTGTTTCCTTTCTCGGTTGTACGTTATTACCGATCCTCCTTGTCCGGTTTCCTCCGTTGTCTAGTCGACTTCTTCCCTGTAACATTCGTCTCATCTTCGTCTTCATCCTTTCCTTTCGCAAGATCTTGCTCTAGATTCCACTCGTCCCTGTCATACCAATCTTCGCCATCGCTCATCTCGCCCACATGGGCTTCAGCCTTGGCCCACTTGAATACATCCTGCCGCATGCGCTCGCCCTGCATCATGCCCATGTATAGATCGGTCGCTGCCCGCGAAATCTCCTCCTGTTTGGACACAAAGGCCATGAGCAGCATGCGCGTGTCTTCGGCTTCGGCAGCCGGCAGCCCAAAATCGCGGTGGGGCAACGATTCGGTCGAGAAGGTGAACATGGGGTGTATTGGATTGACCAAGCTGGAGGGTGATGGCGGAGGCGAGGGCGTGGAGGCTGCTTGCGCTCGTGCGCGCGTGGTCATACGGTGGGTCAATTGCGAAGCAGTGTCGGAAATGTCGTCTCCGGGCGGAGAGGGCGGTCCTGCGCCGTTTTGTTGTGGCTCAATTGGGTTTTCGCTGTGCGATTCCCCGTTTGTTACTGGGTCTGTGTTTCCGTCTGCTCTGGCGGTGCCATTGCTCGTTGGCGCTGGACCGTCCTCTGTATTTGTTTCTGGGACACCATTTGGCTGCTCCAAATCGTGCATGACTACCTCAGGGATCTCCGACGTGCCTTGTATTTCCGTGTCTGCTATTGAATGGATCTCGAGGGGTGGAGGTTCGGGATGTTCTCCATTGGTGGCGGGCGGAAACGTCCCATTTGCCACAGATTCTAGACGGTGTCTGCTGGTACCGATATCCGTCAACCCATTTGGCACATACAAGAGATCTCCCGTGAACTTGGAAAACAGGCCTTTCGCGCGGCATAGCGAGACCTGTTCTTTGCGCGAGACGGCGCCTGCTTGACTCGTCAAGTTCGTAAGGTGTTTGGAGACATAAGCTATGCTGTACGACGGATGCGTAGGTAGGTCGGCGGCCGAGGCGAGGGGTGCGAGCAAGTCTAAGATTTTTCGTCAGTCTAGGGCACTCAGCCTGCACTCAGGTCCACGTACTCTCTAGCCGTATGTCGGCGTACGGGTTTTCCTCTACAGTCGACAAATCGTCCTCGTCCTCGTATTCGTCGCCGGGTTCTACAATATCGCCGTCGGGGTCATATCGCGCAGGGTTGCGATGTAGGATGTATCTGTGGTAGCCGGCGTGCTCGATGCGCTGGACGAGACGAGTGGTTAGCTTGGACCCTGAGACGGGGGGTGCATAAACTCACTTTCTTGAAGGGGGGAGGGTCTGACGGCGTTTCTGGTTTGCCAGCGCGGGCGTACTGTGCCTTGCGCTTCAGGCTCTGCTTGCGATGGCCGTAGGGTGTGTCGGTCTCCTCCGAGTCGGACGCTGTGTACGTCAGTTGCTGCAGCCGAGAGAAAGAGAGCGCAGGCCGTTCTTACAGTCGTCTGGCCGCAAGAGCCTCCGCTTCATGCTGAAGATTGTGTCAATGATCTGCTGCTGCTGTGACCCGGCCATGGCGACGACGGCGGCTCCTCGAGCCCGGAACAAAGTTGGCAGCTAGGAGTGTGGAGGAGAGAGGGGCGGCAGAGAGGTTGAGTGGTGGAGAGCTGCGAGCGCGTTGGCCGGAGACGTGCTGGCGAGCACTGGCGATTGTCCGAGGGGTGACGGTGGGAGAGGGGGGGTGTTGGCGAGCGTGGTGAGAGTGCGCGTAGAGGAGCTCGCTGTGCCTGAGCGGAGACAGGACCGGCGCGGGCTTCCCTAGTGCAGGTGTCGGGGAAGAGCAAACCCTCTCTAATGACCGTCGGCCACTGCTCTGAAGGGCATGCGGGACATCGCAAGCTGTGACGAGGACATGGTCTTGCCGGGCACATAAGACAGGCCATCGCTCGACTACTGCTCCTGGTGTCTTCCTGGCATCGCTTTCAGGGCCGGCAACACCGCGAAGTCGAATTGCTGCAAGGCGGAGGGCTTCTTGGCGTCGGGGGAGTGCACACAACCGCCGACATCATTCACCTCATCGCGAATCTGCATCGAGCCGGTGGCAGCGTGCATTCTACGCGGGCCCCAGCCTAATGCCCTGTTCACTCTTGGATCGCACATCCCCACGTCCTATCCGTGCCACTTTGTCCCGACTCTGAACTGCCCCCTCCAGCTCCCCCGACACATTGCCATCTCCATGGAGAGGTAGCTATCGCGCATAGAAATGGATGCGTATCCGCCCGAATACGTTCTACACAACCTGCCCTTCATCGTCCTCTCCGGTCTGGGCACCAAGCAGGATCTCGAGCCGCTTCCCCCGCTCCAACGTGTGTTGCCAGGCAGAGCCGCCACCACCATCAGCTCCGAGATACCCTCGGTGACGGGCCAGCGCGCCGCCCAACTGCTGCACGAGTTTTTGAGTGGCGATGGAAGCGATGCGCCGTGGAATGCGCGAGGGCTGGGCGGTAGAGCCAGCAAGCCAGGATTTCGGATACGGACAGTAGGGAGGGTAGGTCAGGCGCCTGAATTGCACGATCGCCGTGCCTGAGTGCTCATGTTTGACCAGGACTTTCAATTACCCCCGAAGAAAGCTGATGCTCCCACCACCTCTGCCACTACGCCTCCTGGGAGCCCCACCATTGCAGCCGCGACTTCGTGGATTCTGCACTCCCCCATTTCTCCTCTGTCCCCAGGCTCGTCCATCTTTCCTGATGGAGTCATTGCGCCGTCGTGGGTCGCGAAGCATCAACACTACATCCCCTCGGTGTTCATATCTTTCTTCGAATTCATTACCGACCCCATCACGAACAGCTTGCACGACAACCAGCTCAAGACCGAGATCAACAAGATTAAGGGGCAGATTCAGAAATCGGACTACCGTACCAAATTCGTCGTTGTGCTATTGAGCAACAAGACAATTCTAGAGTCGCCCGACATCGAGGAACGGCTAGCGACTATTAGACGATCCACGGGCCTCGATCCGAAGACGGCACTATTTTTCCTGCCGCCAAACACGTCCGCAGTCGAAGTCCGTTCTTTCGTATCTTCTGTCCTCTCCACTTTGCAACCCGTTTGCATTGAATATTACAGAGATCTCACCAAGCATGCGCGGAGAAAGAAAGGCAGGGGGACTGTTCCAGCTCCAACAGCCCCTCCCACCAGAGGCACCTCTCAGACGTTGTCTCACCCTGGCTGGGGCGTGCGGTATGACTTCAAGCTTGGCGTCTTTGCGGAGTTTCGACAAGAGATGGATGCAGCTCAAAGACACTACAACATCGCTTTGGAAGCTCTGTTTGGTTCTGAAGGAATTTTCGAAACCACGGCGAGCTGGTCGCCCAGGTGGGACGAAATACGACTGCTAGCCGATACCATAGCCCTGCGGCACATTCGGTGCCAGCTCTGGAATAACTATCCGACTTCCGCTGTACAGACATGGCTCAGATACAAGGCTAGACTAAGGGACCTGCTAGATCGCCGCGGAAAAGGATCCTCAAACTACGGGTGGGACGCGTGGGAGTCGAGATGGGCACAGGCCATGGGCCAATTCATCCAGCGAGTAAAGCTGCCTTCTTTCGAGATCTCGAAGCTTATTCCAGATCCTGATTCTCCTCCAGGCGAGGCGAATTCTACATTTTCGCAACCTGAGAAGCAGTTCCCCATCGGCGAGCGACTGCCACCCTGGGAGCTTCTGCATCACGCAGGGTACTGGTACAAAGTATCAGCTGATCACGCGAAGCGGCGATATCTCAAGGCCCGAGACATCCCTGAAGAAGATCGTACGCCTCCTGGCATGTCACCCGCAACCAAAGTGTCGAGCAGAAACCTAGCATACGACTGCTATCTTGTTCCTGAACCCCATCAGGAGATTCCCATTGTGGGCACTGGTGGTGGATTTGAGCACTGGAAAGACATTGTGGAGAAATTGAATGCTGCAATTGGCGAATTCGAATCTCGAGGACAGCGCAGGAGGGTCGAGCAATTGCAGTTGGAGGTCTCCAGGACATTGCTGCACGTGAAGAGATTTGATGATGCCTTCAAAGTACTGCGGCCGCTATGGCAAAGCATGACGTGGAGGAGAGAAGGATGGTGGAGTCTGGCATCGGAGGTTCTCTGGGGCCTTCATGAATGCGCTCTGCGTGTGCGCGATACCGCGACATACGTTGCCACCGAGTGGGAACTCTATTCTCAAAGTCAGTTTTGCAATACACAGCCTACAATGCCTACTGACACGATTAGTGTTTTCCGGGAAAACGCGATACAACCATGACCTAATGGGCTGCTTAAAAGTATTTCCACAAGAAAATTCTTCAGGCGAAAAAACCGAAATCATTCTAACGACGAAGGATTGTGTCTCATCTCGTATGTGTCTTTGCTCGAGTTTATGCTCAAATGCTAACTATAAAGTGTTCATAACGTTTGCTTTCTCAGATGGAGAGGGAAACGTTGGCGAGCCACTCCGTTCACAAATAGCGATCACATCAACCGCCCGAAATGGCTCTGCGCCAGTTACCTTGTCGACTCTAAAGTTCACGTTCACAGGCTGTCTGAGCGAGATCCAACTGTCCCATCAAGTGGACGAGTCTAACCCGGGGGACAGCTCAAAATTGTATGACTGTGCTCTTGAAGAGACGACCTCATCCACACGGGCTGAGCAGAAGCCGTGCTGGACTGGAAGCTCCGATTTGACCATGCACCCGGGACAGACCAAGGTGTACAGCTTTCCCATCATCTTCCGCGAGGCAGGTGATGTTGATACGGTCACTAGCACTTTCGAGGTCAAGACCGATCGATTTGATCTAATCTGCTCAAATCCTGGCCTTGAAGATGATAATCGACCTACGTGGTGGATGAAGGCGGGCTCCAAGTTGAAGCCTCGGAGATTGGGCAGAGCCTCAGGGACAACGGTCAAAGTCCTCCCTAAGCCACCGAAGATGGAAATCAGGCTCCCGGATCTGCGTGACCATTACTACACGGACGAGCCTATAAATTTGGATATTGAGGTCTTGAACAAAGAGGAAGAAGATACAGAAGCCTCGATTGAGGTCAGGCTACTTGGAAGATCGATGGATACACTTGCATACTCCTGGGTTCCCCGCGACCCCTCGTCGCCCATGAAAGAGGTGCCACTTTCGCTCGATGGATCGCCTGACGTAGACCTCCCAGGCCATGTTGTTGGTCGTTTGGATCAGGGGGCAACAACCACGGAGACGATACGGTTCAAGGCACCTTCTGAGCCTGCAGACTACGCCTTGGAAGTCAAGATCCTCTACCATCTCACCAGTGAACCTGACATTCCCATATCGAAGACCATGATCGCGGATCTCGTTTTCAATGGACCTTTTGAGACTAGTTACGATCTCACACCTCGTGTGCACTCGGATCCGTGGCCCAGCTATTTCATGCTCCAAGAGGCTCAAACGAACGAATCAGGTACTGCGGCTGCCTCCGGGATTGCTCAGAAATGGCACCTGAGAGCAAAGGTCGCTTCGTTTGCCGAAGACGTGCTTGTTGTGAAAGACATGGCACTCGAAACACACGCCATTCACGGGGGCGCGACATGCGAAGTTACCAAAGAGTTCGAGCCGGCCGATATCCTTATGAATCCGGAAGAGATCAACGAGCGGTCGTTCTGCATAGACTCGACCAAGCTTGATCTCGAGGAGCGCCGGGCGACTGCTCTAGATATGAGCCTCAACGTCTTCTGGCAGAGGGCGGGCGACGCGGAGAACCCGATTGTGACAACGAGCCTCCCCATTCCTCGCATACACATACCAAGCAGCGAACCCCGGGTTCTAGCAACGGCGCTACGTTCGGCCATAGTGCCCTCGCTCATCCATATGGACTATACGCTTGAGAACCCGACGATGCACTTCCTTACGTTCGAGCTGAGTATGGAGGCCAGCGAGGAATTCGGGTTCAGTGGCCCTAAGCTGCGAGTATTGCATCTACTGCCTATGAGCCGGCAGACTGCGAGATTCAATGTGTTACCTTTGGTCACCGGGGCTTGGATAACGCCGCAGATGAAGGTGGTGGATCGGTACTTTAATAAGACACTCAAGGTTCAGGCTACGGATGGATTGAGGCTTGACAAGAAGGGAGTTTCGGTTTGGGTACATGGGGAGAATGGTGGGCCACCTGGGGACGGGGTGGGCCAGGATTTGGAGAATTGAGCGGCCTTATGAAGTCATGAATTGGGACGGTGTAGAATCATGGTATGGGAGATGTGAGATGACAATGTACCCTAGTTACCAATGGGTGAAAGTGAATTGGTTGTGAAGTGCTGTGAACCAAATTTAGCATCCGTCTCGGCCGTCTCGGGATCCCGACGTGCCGCTCTCTCGGGATCCAGTGGTGATCCAAACGTCATGGCCAAAATCTCCGACGCACCTGTTCGCGAAATAATTCAGGTCGAAGATTACTCACCCGCTCGCCTCCAGCTTCTCAGCACCATGCAGAGCGCCTTCCACCCTCATCCCTCATAGCAACACATCGATTGACGGCGCGGCAATGTCAGATGGCTCAAAATTGCGCCCGTCGTCGTCTTCCTGTAAGCGTGGCTATGGCGAAGCTCGCGCATGTCAACGGGCTTCACGATGCAATTGCCCCTAGAACAGAAAGGCTAACCACTCAAACAGTCCATTTCCTCGCCGGCGCGAGTTCTGGCATCCTCTCCGCGGTCCTCCTCCAACCGGCCGATCTGCTCAAGACCCGCGTGCAACAGGCCCATCAAACCACGCTCCTCGCCACCATCAAACTCATAGCCAGTGGGCCGAACCCGATCCGCCAGTTCTGGAGAGGCACGCTCCCGAGCACGCTGCGCACAGGATGCGGGTCAGCGATCTACTTTTCGGGGCTGAACGCGCTGCGGCAGAAGGTCGCGCGGGCGAGCGTACTGGCCAGTGGAAGAGACGGCGCGCAAGCACTGGGGGACGGACACTCGAGTACACTACCGAAGCTGAGCCATACGGCGAACCTGGCGACGGGGGCCGTGGCCAGGACGTGGGCGGGGTTCCTCATGATGCCGATTACGGTGCTCAAAGTGCGGTATGAGAGCAACCTCTACTCGTACACGTCGCTGTTGACGGCATCGCGGGACATTTTCCGAACGGAAGGGCTGCGCGGCTTCTTCGCGGGATTTGGGGCCACGGCTGTGCGCGATGCGCCGTATGCAGGGCTCTATGTGCTGTTCTACGAGCTCTCCAAGCGGCGGCTATCTACGCTCGCTACCAAGATCGAAGAGAAGGCTGGGGGCGAGAGACTGAGCTCAAGCACGTCCGTGGGGATCAATTTCGCGTCTGGGGTCATGGCAGCGGGGCTGGGGACCACAGTCACGAACCCGTTCGATGCAATCAAGACGCGGCTGCAGCTCATGCCGGGCAAATATGGGAACATGGTGCAGGCGGCGAAGCGGATGTTGAAGGAAGAGGGCGTGGCGAGTTTGTTCGATGGGCTGGGGATCAGGATTGCGAGGAAGGCGATGAGTTCGGCGCTGGCGTGGACAGTGTATGAAGAGCTGATTCGGAGGGCGGAGGGGCGATGGCAGGAGGAGGTGGAGAGTGTTGCGGATAGTTGAGGGGGACATGTGGGATGGGATGGGATGGGATGGGAAAAGGCGTTCAATGGTTATGCATTTGCCGGCGGCTGGATACTTCTCTCTCCCCCTTTTCTGCTGTACTTTTAAAGGGACTTTTGGGGGGCTCGTCACTCGTCACTCTGTGTACTCGTACAGGCAAAGACGTGCAACTTCTTCTCGAAAAGAACAGGGAAAGCATCCAAAGATGCAGCGAACAGGGACAGGCCCACAGAGAGCCGGCCAAAAGGGCCGTGATTGGGCTTCCATCCTTTTCCGTCCACCATCTCCACTCCCCTACCACGGCGCCCGCTGCCCGTTCGAGAGCCCCATGGCGCCCAGTCCAAGGAACGCTGGAGTGGACGTGTTTTCCTGTCTCGATGGCTGCATCATCATGCCACCAGTCGACCCCGGCCGCACGTGCTTCATTACTCACACATCCTTGCCATGACTACTATGTATACAGCATCCAGACAGGATGCCAACACGGTAGGGCGCCGGTGAGCGGTGGCGTGGCGGTCCAATGGCGGGCAGCGGCTGACGGTTTCCTGCTTTCTGCCTTCTGGTCACCAGATTCAGCGTCCAAGTCGTCCTCTCACCGGCCGCGCCCATCGTGAAAGCGCCCTCAGCCAAGTTCCCGAGTTCGCAGCCTTCACGCCGTCTCGTTAGGCGCCGACCGTGTGCGCTGCCCTGCCGCCTGCTGCTGTGCCACCCAATTTATGACGTAGCGCCGTCCCACCAGGACGCCGCCCACCACACCACCCCAGCCTCAACGGCTGCGAGAAATATCTCCGCCGCCGCCCAAGGCCTGAGAACAGGACAGTCAGCCTTCTGCTTCGGACCTTCCTGCCACTGCCCGGATTAGTTAAATACAGCCTGTGCCTGTGCGCCTGCGACCGCCGTCTCCCCTCACTCACCGTGTTCCGTCTTTCGCCGGCACACCTCGTTCTTCGTTGCAGCAGCCCAGTCACCCCCACTAGATTCTCCCCATAGTCGGTATGTCTGCCCGCGCCGCCCGCCTCCTCTCTCCGCTGCCTCTGTTCCTCTCCACGTACTGACTGCGAGCCTTGTTGCAGAACGACGACCCGGACGGACGGCCCCCCCACTGCCGGACACAGGACCCCTCCAGCCCGGCCTTCTTCACCCCGCACCCCCTTCCACGGGCCAGCCATCCACTGCAATGTCCGAGTACAGCTACGACGACCGCCCGCGTCGTGCGTCGCGCCGCACTCGAGAGCGCGAGCCCGAGTACGTTGCCGAGACCACGTACATCGAGCGCGGCGTCAAGAGCCCCCCCGTGCGTGACCTCGTCTACCGCCCCGCACGCGAGGACAGCATCGAGGACATCCCCCGCGACTTCCCCCCTCCCGGCGCCGAGTATCGCCAGACCAAGTACCGGGAGACGTACGAGCCACGCCGCACCCGCTCGGCCCACCGCGACTATGACGACCGCTCCGAGTACTCGTATGCCCGCTCGGATCGCGGCGGTGGACGGCGCGGCCGCGACTACGACGACTACTACTCGGACGAGTACGAGCGCCCCAAGCCCCAGCGCCGCAAGTCTGTTGTCGACAACCTCAAGGAGATAGGCGAGGCTGCCGGTCTTGGTGGTGTCATTGGCGCAGTCACCGGAGGCCGCAACCGCTCTCGCTCGCGACACCGAAAGAACGACCGACGAGACGACCGCGGCTACGACAGCGACAAATATGGCGACGGATATTCGCGAGACGACCGTCGAAGCCGCCGCCACAGCTCGAGCGAACGCAGCCGGAGTCGGGGCGGTTCCAAGTCCAGTGCCAAATGGGAGCAGGCCGCCAAAGCTGCCATCGTGGCCGGCGCCGTCGAAGCCTTCCGCAGCCGCAAGACGCCCGGCCCCTGGACGGGCGAGAAGGGCCAGCGCATTGCTACCGCCGCTCTCGGTGCTGCCGGTATCGACAGCCTCGTCGACAAAGACCCCGACAAGCACGGCAAACGACACGTCGCCGAATCCGCCATCGGCGGTCTTCTCGCAAATCGTCTCGCCAACGGCGCCCGCTCCCAGTCTCGTGGCCGCGATGGATCCAGGTCCCCCGACGGCGGACGCGCTCGCTCTAGGTCTAGGTCAATCTTTGGACGGTCTCGCTCCCGTGGACGTGGCCGCGATGGATCCGAGGAACGTGAAGGTGGCAATACCCTTGCCAAGGTCGCAGGCGGTGGAGCCGTCCTTGCGGCGGGCAAAGCCCTCTACGACCGCGTGCGCTCCAAGTCGCGCTCCAGGCGCGACCGCTCACGCAGCGTGTCAAGCGAAGACAGCTACGTACCATCCCGGAATCGACGCAACCGCGCCTCCAGCCGGAGCCGAAGTATGGATACCTACTCGGAGGCTCCCCGAGCTAACACAGATCGCAGACTAGCAACCGCCGCCGGTGCTGGAGCGGTAGCCTCGAGGGGATCGCAGAAGGACAAGGGCGGCTCAGACTCGGACTCGGAGAGCACGACGGATATGGAGCAGAAGCGCAAGAAGATGAGAGGTAAGGAACTCCTTACTGCCGGGTTGGCAACAGTCGCGACGATCCATGCGGCACACGGCGTGTACTCGTCGATGGTAGCCTCTGAGAAGCGCCGCAAGCTGGTCTCGGAGGGCGAAATGTCGCCCGAAGAAGCCCGCAAGCGCAAGTCGAAGAACATGCTCCAAGATGCGGCGGCCGTGGGCATTGCAGCGCTCGGCATCAAGTCGGCCTTCTCCGAGTGGAAGGAGATGACGGAGCAGCGGAAAGACGTCAAAGAGCTGGAGACGCGGCGCCGCAAGCGCAGAAAGGCGCGCGACCGTCGCGAGAAAGAAGCCCGGCAGAACGCCACTGGTATGAATGGATTGGCTAATCCGTATGCCTATCCTGTAGCTGTGAACCCCTACCCGACTACCTACGCCGACGCGAATCCCTATGGTGCGGTTCCTTACGGCGCGGTCCCGCCACCTCCGATCGGTGCCCCTCCTGGTGGGAGATATTAGATAGACGATTCTTCTTTTTCCTTTTATTTCTTCCTGTTGTGATGGTTTCTTCTTTCTTTCTTTCCTTCCTTCTTTCCTTCTTTTTATGGCGAGCAATGGGGATGGAATGTGATGGAAAGGGGGGCGAGGGTGGATATTTGGTATTTGGTGTGTTCCCTATACTTGAGATGGGGGCGTCGTCCTGTGCGACCCAGGTCAGCATTCGATGTGTTTCTTTAGAAAAGAATTCTTCTACCCTACCTACCCCTTCCACTCCTCCCACTCCTTTTGGCCCTGCCGACCGACGAGCGGATACATGATGGGAATTAGCGTAATGAACTGGAATGGAATGAAACGGGGCATGGACAAGAAAATCTCCCCTTGTTTTGGCGAGCGGCGGGTGGTTTTTTTTTTTGCAGCTCTCATTATTTCATTCTGCACTACTTTTGGTTGGCTTCGGGAGGCGGGCTTTTAACGATTACGAATTCATGACTGGTAGTATGTATGCCATAGAAAAGAAACGGCTATTCTCTCCACTTTCTCGTCCTCGCCCCATGTGACGTGTTGGGTGAATGTTTCGCTGCAAACGGACGGCTTCGGACCGCTGGACTTGGTCGTCCGGCTCCATTGCCAATGACGTGTTGTCTTTGGCCAGTAGGCCTTCGGGCCGTTACATTAGGGATGTAGAGGCCGAGGCCATCGTCTTCTCCTTGCCCTGTTGCCTTGTTGCTTGAAAGAAGTGAGTGGGTGGCATGGGAGGACGCAAGAGGTCACGAAGACTAGATGGAGAGTTGGAGAGTTGGAGACGCGCAGATGCTGTATGTAGTCAAAGTCAAAGTCAAAAGTGGAGATTCCATTTTCCTAGTTTCCGAGTTTCCGAGTTTCCTAGTTTCCTGGTTCCTATGCCAAATATGCCAATGCAAAAGTTCCTACCTGGGTATCTCAGACTCATGTGGTCTCCATATGCTGCTCCCTGCCATGCCCTGCTGATGACTACCTGACTGGCCTGACCGCATATGCCTATGAGAAAACCCCCTAGGAAATTCTATGCTTGCTCCTATGTGAAATGCCGCGTACTTTGCGGCAGCCAACCCGATCGAATCTCACGCCAATGTGTATCTATCTCCTCAAAGCCTTTACAAGCTCCTCGACCTCGCGTCTTACATCTTCGCAACCCAACCTCTCCTGCTCGTTACCGTGCACCATGCCCTGAAGCAACTCCCTAACTTTCTCTCCGCACTCTCCCATGCTCTCCGCAAAGCCGCCAGGGAACTCACCGCGCCGAAACCCCATCAGTGCATGCACTCGCTCCGACCTCGTGTTGAACTTAGATAGCATCTCGAATGCTACAATGCCCAGCGCGAAGACATCAAGTTTCTCGCTCACGGAGCCACCCCTTGGAGGCCGGTAGAACTCCGTGCCGACTGGCTTCGGTGCTGTTTCAGGAGTTGGGACGAGGTAGTTGTCTCCCAGTGCTGCGACGAGGCCGAAGTCGCCGATGCGCGGGGTGATGTGCTGGGCAGTGCGTACTGCGGACCCAAATGATGGGCATTTATGGCACGTGCAAAGATCGACCGAGCCTGGGGGTGGGAGGCGGTCAGTCGAGAGGGAGATGAAGATGTTGGCTGGCTTGAGGTCTCGATGCACGACCCGCTTCCCGTGGAGGTACTGAACGCCCGAGAGGATGTGCGTGAGGAGCTCGAGGGTGATGCATGGGTGAAAACAGTGACGTATATCGGGGTTAGTAGAGAAGCAAGGTTGGTCTGGAGAGAGAAAGGCTTCGAGGCTGGTGTCATAAAGGCTCATTTGCACGTTCAACGTAAGAATGGGTCCGGCGATACGCTGGGAGACCAGATGAGGAGCGTCGCTGTGATGGAAGTTAGCATAGGCTTTGGAGGGTTTGGGGATATCTAAATACCTATTTGACAGCATGCTTTCCGAAAAGTCAGAAGTGGGCTCCTGAGAATGCGGGTGGTGAGTCCTGGGGATGGTTTCAACATCTTCATCGTCTTCGCTATTATCCGTTTCGACGGTACCCCTTCCAGATTGTGTAGAGGGGATCGTGGCATTGGTCATATGGCTTGCTTGACTGGCGCGCCGGTTGCGTCCTGTGGAAGTCCTATCTAGAGTGTGCAAGGACGGATTTCCGGCTTCATCCTCATCCTCAGCGACAACATCTGTGTTGCTGTTCTCGAAGACGATGTCATTATAATCCTGACTGTGAGCACTGAATTGGCCTCCAAATGATATGTCAGAGAATTTAGCACTCAGTTCGCCCACCTCACCAAAACTGGTAGAAAATGAGGACGCATCCTGAATGAACCTTCTACGCTGAAAGGCAGATGGAGTTGACATGGGTATTGAAACACCTGGAGTACCGGGTGTGAATTCCAGCCAGGCATTGTGATATCGGACGATGTTCACATTGTCGAACTGAGCTAGTGCACGAACCTCCTGAAGCAGATTTTCCATCTCTTGGGGTGTATTCTCGTGGATCCTCTGAAGCCGCGCAGTACTGACCTTGATCCGCTTGATGGCATACACGGAATTGTCGAGCTTGTGTCTGACTTTGTAAACCTTGCCATAGCCCCCCTTGCCCACGAGTTCGAGCTCAATGAACTCACGCACGTATCGGTCGGTTTGAACTCCGGAATAATTCTGAAGGAGTCGCCGGAGTGGAGATGAGAATAGGTCCGACATTGGGAGTGGCATATTCTGAGGAATGAGTGCCAGAGAATCGCCTGTTGCTGCTGTTGCTGGCAGACCGGTCAGATGGACTCGCGTGGCAGCTTGGATGCCTTCTTGGGCCGCGGCACGATGAGGTCGCATCTCATCGCTTGCAAAACTCTCATCAACATTGTTAGAACCTGACAGCTGTCGAGAAAGTGCTTTATACATCTCGCGGCCACGCGCTTGGACTTCTGGATCGGAGACATCCTTACCGAGATGGGCTGCAGCCTCCCGTAGCGCCTTGTCCTCGAGTAGGGAATGAAGAACTAGATCTCGGACCCGGTTGTCGTCCCTTGACATGTCTGGGCGTGTTAAGAGCGGCGTCTGTCGTCCAGACTGCTCGGATGCCGAGGTGGAGTTGATTGTGTTGATTCTCGAGAGCTGATCCAGGTCTTCCTGAGAAGCATTCGCGCCATCATCACGGTTTTCAGTGCCATCGCTAGAGGAAGACACCTCCCCAGGGATGCGGAACAGAGACATTGAAGTGAACGAGCGACGTGGACGGATCGGATTAAAACGGTGTTGGGGACGGCGGGTGCATGTGATGTCCAGCGTGCAGCGTTGGAATTGACTTGCCCGACCGCCAGAAGAAGTCGCCGCGTAAACAAAAGAGTGGACGATGTTGCTGAAAGGCTCTGCAAGACTTGTGTGCTACCTCAAGGTCGGTGGGTTGGCGATGCAGTGGGAACATTAACAGCGTCGTCTAGGAAATGGGACCCGCCCCGCGGGGTCATCAATGCAAGTGGAAGATAGAGAACATAACAGAAGAAAATCGAATCACGAAACGTGTCCTTGTCCACCACCGATCACCATCATTAGTGGGTGGTGGTGCTGCCTTCAGATCATCGAAAAGGGCGCACGTCAAACCAAGACGCTAACGCTAGTTCCCACGTGATACCGCTAATTCACATCGTCCAAACACGTCGCCATCCACGATAGAGAACGCGCTTGATTTAGGATGCTGCACTCATAAATCAGCACACCATGCGACGGCTACGTCTTGACGCTGTCAACACTCGCACTCTAGCTCCGAGAAACCCGTGACCACCCACATCATGCCGCGCCAGTTGCCTTGGCTCAGCAGCAGCTCCGGCACCAAAACTCAGGTAAAAACCTCGGCGAAAGCAGCTGGAAAGGGGCGGCGAAGAGGTTTCGACAGTGACGATGACGACTTCTTTGCCGGCACAGTCTTGGATAGCCCGCGCATAGAGAAGGAAAGAGCAGGTGCGGCAGCTCTTCAATTGTATAGAAATCACAGTGCTAACCCTCTGTTAGATCCTCGAAAATCCGACGATGAGTTGCCAGAACTTCTCACGCTAGCAGATCGCAAAGGAAAAAAACGTATAGATCGCGCCCCGTCTTCATCACCACCGCCAATCTCTAACCTGGCCCCACCTCGAATAGAGTAAGTCACCTGCCTCATTGACAACAGATTTGTGCTAAAAAATGCTAGATTCATGCACAAAGGGGTCAATAGGTCTGATCTCCGCGATGACGAATGGAGGATGGTGGAGGACGAGTTTCTTGCTACGGCAAAACTATTCACCCAGCATGCGCATTTGGCCGACTACGAACGATGGAAGGAGAGCAAGTCGACGAAGACGGTGATCCTACGCCCCGTCGTTCCAACTGCCAGTCCATCGGTAGAGGCTTCATTCCATCAGAAAGCCAAAGCGCAGGCCAAGGCGCAGAGGAAGGCACTGGATGATGTCGGGAAGTATGATTTCGCTACGCCATCACGCGCGAGTTCGACGAAACTGCCATCTTCAGCCGTTTTAGGACGAAGCAAATCAGGTTCAGCTGTATCTAGCGAGCCAGTGGACTCCTCGGTCTCACGCGTATCTTACAAAGACCCTGCGCCGAGAAGGAAGGCTCATTTCTCAGAGTCATCGGACGGCGACGACTTGGATGCGCCACAGCGACCAGCTCAGAGCAGACCAGCCTCAACCTCGCACACGTTCATAAAGCCTGCTCTACCGTCCAAAGCTGGGACTGCCCGGCAGCGACCCGTGCGAGCCACCTCTTTCGATTTCCTTGATGATCCTCCACCTACCAAGTCCTCCTATTCCTCCGCTCATCAGCCATCTACGTCCAAGTATTCCCAAACCAGCGCGTCGAAGCCCAAGAGATCGCTCGATCTCCTCGACGACTTCGACGACTTCCCAAAACGCACCACCCTACCCAAGGAGCAGACAGATCGTCGTCTTGCAAAGCGAAGGGCTGATCAGAAGAAGGAAGGGGAGCGCGAGAAGAGAAAGTCGGTCAAGTTGGACGACATACCAACATTCCTGTTCTAATCTGGTTTCAATCTGGTTTCGGGTCACGGTTATTTCTTTGGGTCAACATTTTTATGACGAACTGCGTGGTTCGGAGTTGTAGGACTTGTCAAAGATACCCGGTCCTCGAATGGCCCTTATGGATGGATGCACAGGTGGATGAATGGATAATAATAGGGAATAGTCATCCTCAGATACAGCAGGACTTAGTGAGGTTAAACTGTCCATTCTGCCCTCGTCCTGAAAGTGATTGTTGCTCTAGAAAGTTCCCTCGGACGATTTCAGCGTGCAATACAGATCTCAAACTAGGAACAAGCTTTTCCAGATCCCAGAGACACGTGTTTGTATTCATCTGTACCTCCATCCTACTCCCAGAAGTCTTCTCCTAGTGTTACATATGTGCTCGACTGAGCCAGCGCCATATGTAGGCTCTCAGCTCGAGTCAAGATTCCTAACTGAAGATCTTATTGAACCATTTGTCCCAGACATTCTTATCCGGAGTAGGCACGAAGTTGCGGGTATAATGCTCAATCTCCTCTAGATCCTGGAGGAGATCAATCTCATGCGCGCGCTTAAACTTGGTCTTATGTAACAATTTCCAGCCTACGAACAGGACGGGGAAGACGAAGATCATCATGTACCTGATCATTCTTGTTAGCAGCGATCACCCAGGTAGTAGAGGTTGTGGGTGAACTTACGAGAACAAGAACGTTGGAATATCCCAATTACCCTTCAAAAACACAGTGTACCCGCCCACAAACGTCATAATGAACGTTCCAACCAGCCCATAATACGCGGCAAACGGTTGGCAAATACCCTTGTATGGCAGCGTGTTCCGATCAATGCCTTGGACTTGACACGCCTTGTAGAAGCGCAGGAATGTGAAGCACATGACGCTGAAGTTAATCAACTGGCTGGCCGTGACTAGGTTGACGAACCACTGTAGTACGACAGCGGAATTTTCACTCAGCTGTAAGAAGGAGAGTAGAGCCAGGACGAGCACTGTACCAACGCAATATATTGGTACTCCCTGCTTGGTGCACTTTGTGAGGAACTTTGGGGCTTTGCCTTCTAGAGCGAGACCGAAGAGAGACCGGGACGCGCAGTATACGTATGAGTTCCCTGCGGAGAAAGCAGAGGCGAGCACCATTGCGTTGACAACGTGTGGGAGTCCAGAGATTCCAAGGCGGTTCATGGCAACCACGTACGGAGATGCTGCGGCACCGGGCTTGCTGTCCTTGAAGGCTGCGATGAGAGTGGGGTCGTCATAGGGCACGTTGATGCCGACACACAAGCTACCAAGGACGAAAAAGGTCGTCAGGCGGTAGAAAACGGCATTGTACGCGCGCGGCATAACAACGCGCGGGTTTTCTGTCTCTCCAGCAGCCATGGAAACGTAGTCCGGTCCTGCAATCGTAAAGGAGGCTAGGATTAGACATTGGAGGAAGCCGAGGAAGCGTCCGAGGGAGCCCGTCTTGTACAGTTCAGCAAACGAGCCGGGATTATTCCAGTAGCGGAAACCGTAGCGGTCCTTGATCGGATTGCCGCCCAACATGGCGATGAACGTGAAGATGATGAGGCCGATGATGAGAAGGACCTTGCCCAAGGCGGCCCAAAACTCCGTCTCGCCGTACCATTTGACTGCCATGAGGTTGATGATCCTAGAGGAGGTTAGTGTAGTGCTGAGGTATGGAGTACGTAACGTACGCGTATAAAACGATTGTAATGGCGATGATGGCTCCAGCCGGAACGACGTCGCTCCAGAAGTGGATGATGACATTGCAGGCCACGATCTCGAAGGGCACGAGCATGGCTTCGAAGACGAAGAAATTCCAGCCCGCGGCTACGCCAAAAGCGTCATCCACATAACGGCCAGCGAATCGAATGAAGGGTGACGAGATGGGGAGGTATGTGACCATTTCAGCCATACCTAGGTATTAATTTAGTAGGTGAGATGTGCATTGGGCCATATTAGAAGATCTAAGTGCTCTGGGGTGGCTGAACAAGCGCTTGGAGGGTGGTGCGTTGGGGTTCACGAACATAGTGTAACGGCTAAGATGAATGTGCACCTGTGATTGTCAGCTCAATCAACAGATTTCGCTAGGAGTTTTAGACTTCAGGGATGTGGATCAATTTTTCAATTGATCTCCCAATCCTTTGGCTATGAGCTTACCAGATGGTGAAGGCTAGGAACAAGCTGGCTGGACCGCCATTGAGAAGCCCTTTGCCAATTTGCACATACAAGGCAGTACCAATCGTACCACCAATGCCGATTAGCTGGATGTGACGCGGTTTGAGCTTCCGGTGAGTGGAATCGTAGACGGACCGCACCGACGGCGTGATTGATGCGCGACGACCATCCACTTCGTAGGGGGGCTTCTCTGGGTCGACGATAACGTCCTCCTTTCCTCTATACTTCTCAGAGGCAGCGTAGTCGACGCCGGTGGACGCCATTGTAAGTGAATCCTAGAACTGGGTTCTTCGGATTCAGAGAATGGCTTTGAGAAGAAGCGAGAAGAATTGGACGACGAATTCCATGTACACAGAACTGGGGATCTCGGGGTATATAAGCCTGGAGCTTACTGGTGGTGGTGGTGATTTTCAGCAAGGGTTCCTAGGCTTGATAGGAAGATGCAGCGTGAGACCTGTAGCACAGGGAGTGCATGTGGGCGGGATGTAGATAATGCTCCAGATGATCTAGTGGGCGGAAGAGTTGGAGCTAGCAGAGACGTCGGCACAGATGCTGGGGGGCTTTTCAGAACCCCTCGCTCTGGATGTCGGTCGCACCAATTCCGCGTGGGCAAATGCCGGTCTCTCTGCTCCACAGCCCAATGGTGGGCACAGTGGTTTTGGCCAACGAATTACTGGCAGCAGCCCGCCGCAACCTGGTTCAGTCCCAACGGGTGAAGTTGGTACAGGGCCCGTGCGTTGTCATGGTTCGCGATAAAGATGGAGTCCCCCAGATCGCAATGTTTTTCCCCCCACAAGATACATTTTGCTCCTCACTGCGCGTAAGCTTGTTGAGTCCAATCTGCCTGTCCAGATGGGTGTGCCCACTATTAGGTCATGTGGTTACATGACGACGTCGCTTTCGTTGATCGCTTCTATTTTATCGGTCACCCCGACAAGGCCTAGAGTTGATGCGGGAAGCAGCTCCAACTCTTGTGAGCCTTGTCCTCCTTGGCTAGACGTCTTCTCCCAATAACCGTGTCTGTAGGTGATTCCTGCCGTCGGGGAGGGCACTTGGCGATTCTAGGCTGATGTTGGCAGAAGTCTTCCCACTCTCTTAGATGCCGCTACAGGCTTGTGTCGAATGCGAATCGCGCCCCATTAGCTTGCGAAAAGGCCGTCTCTCGACGTCGGAAACTTTTGCAACTCCATGTTTGTCGTCAGCCAAGGTTGTAGTGCCAGATGCTCCATTGAGGTACATCTTATTCTGTACGTGTATCGGGAGCGTAGATATCGAAGGTCATATAGCTACGTGACGCGTAAACGCCTACGTATGGCGTGTGTTCGTCGGGCTGACAACCGAGTTCCTTTTTCTAGCCACGCTGCACCCAGGAACCAACGCAGGAGATCTTTTCATGAAGAGCCTCATGCTTCCAACTCCACATATGACCAACATGACGGGCCGTCCCCCCACGCTTGGTTGTCATCTTGTCAGGTTCTTACATATTCTCCTCCGGATAGGAGCTATAGGTGCTCTGTGGTCAGTGCTTCTACAAAATCTGCAGCTCTCGTGTGCCGACCACGCAGTAATGGCCTTGGTGTTGTTGGACCATCCACGAAGAGCTCTCAGCTGGTCGGGTGGTAAAAAGGCGCCTAGAAACCATCCCAAGTGCAAGGGAGAAGACAGGAGTATGATAAATTCGTTAATGATATAGACCCATCACAACTTTCAAGCTTCCTCGGTATAGTCTTGCAGCAATTAAGCTCTAAAGTGCCTAAATCTCGGTAGTGGGAAATGATGAAGCTTCAAGCTCATGCCTAGTTCCAGGCCGAATTGATGTTGTGATTGGACTCTACAAGACGGATTAGCGCAACTCAATAAGTACGACTTCATCCACTGACCGGAATCTTGGCTCCCCAGCAGATGCAGGTGCTCGCTCCACAACGAGAAAGAGTGTGTGCGACGGAGGAGATACGAGATATTACTTCCCACGTGAGAAGTGTCGTCAGATGCAGGAGGTATGGCGTGTTGTGGAATGAAACTAGTGACTAAAGTATCAATAGCCATTGAGAAAGAAGAAAAGCTTACTAAGTTACCCAATATAACAGCTATGAGTAGGAATAGAAATGCTGGGGACATCGATCGTTGAAGGCCTTCAGAGCTCCTCCACCGGAAGGATCAGCATCGTGACTGTGCTTCAAAACAAGTAGCTCTGCAGGAGGAGCAGTGTTGAAGTACGCTGGAGATATAGGCGGAAGGTTAGCTGCAAGTTTTGAATAAAGATGAATGAAGACTTTGGCCGAGGGTTATCTATAAAAGCAATGGGATGGAAGTGCTTTCGAATTAGCCAATCATGCACGGTATTCTCATGAATCGTTGGTTTTGGGCCTTTAACCCCTGTTTGTAGGAAGGGATAAACCATATGTATCTATGACAAAACATAAGGAAATGGAGGCAAACTTTATATTAGAATGCACACTATCATATAGTCTCCATCTCCAGACACGCCGCTCGTTTCCGTAGAATGACTCAACGCCTGCTATCTACGATTTCAACTTTAACCTCACTGCTCTTCCAAACACAATGAAATAAAGGGGATACAAAACAGTTTAAACTGTGATTAAAACGTGACTCCTGATGTAGAAATATAGAATGCGCCGCTCTACTTGACATGGAACTTTCACGGCGGCAACTTTAGCCGAGACTAGAGTCAGAGCTTCAATAATTTCTCCAGCCTATTCATACACCCACCAAAGAACTCCCATCCCGACCGCGAACGCCGACTGCAAGATAACAATGGCAGACGAGGACGAGGATCTCTCGCACCTTCGAGGTCCGGACCCCGTAGACGTTGATCTTAGCGACGAGACCCAGGACTTCCGCTTCCTCGACAAACTCACGTAAAAACGCTGTAGTCTTCTCTACACTTAGAAAGCTAATACAGACCTAGCGTTCACGACACAGGCACCCTCACCCTTCCCAAACGCGGCGAGAAAGACTTCGAGCCTCATGCCACGACGCTCCAGCTCGACACCCTCGAGGCCTCGCGCCAGGCCATGCACTCGGTCCTCTCGTGGACACGCACGCACACCCAGAAGGGCCACATCATAGGCGTGTATCATGCCGAGAGCAACATGGCTTATGTGGAGAAGGTCAAATCACAGCATTTCCAGACCTTGGGCAAGGCGAGAGGGAAAACAATGTGGCTGTTGCCGGAAGAGGCGCTGTTTATGATCGAGAGAGGGAGCATGGACTGCCGGTGGCCTGCGAAGAGAGTCAATGAGGAGGAAAATGAGTCTCTGGGAGCTGAGGAACTTGCGCCGATGAGTCTGCAGGCCGCATATGCCGCATTCATTGGATTCGAGGGCGGCGTTGGGGGAAAGCTGACGCTCGAGATGTACACAGTCTATGCCGGGCTGAAAAGATCAGGCTACGTCGTATTCCGTACGGGAAGCTGGGGGGACGATAGGGCAGAACTGCAACTGCCAGACCTCAAGGCGCATAATGGGGAAGCGACAAAAGGCGGATACTGGACACGCTTCTTCTCGGAGATATGGCGACGGCTAAGCCAGCCCTCTGCTCCCACCGTAACAGCATCCGCCCTGCAATTCGGTCCACTCCTTAAGCCGGGGTTATACAGGAGTTACGCCGACATCTACCGCCTCCTCCAGATAATCCCGACCCACGACCGTAGAGCCCCGCCGACCTTTATGCTCCTCCCCGACTCCTCGAATCCCTTCCGCCTCACCTTCGACGTCTACAAGTCCTCTACAAAATTCCGGAAATCGGAGCGCGGCCCGCCGGACTTCCGCGTGGCTGTCATCAACGCACGCGAGACGTCAATGCCTACGGCTGCACAGCTGAACGACCTGCTTGCAACCGTACCCTATGATCCTCCGAACTTCCCAGAACACCAAATGGATCGCAAGTTGATGCATGGCTCGAGGAACGTTATTCTTGCTGTTGTGGACAACGGGATTCCGAGCTTTATACGGTTTGCTGATGTGCCGGTCTCGGACGAGAGGCTTTACGAGCGTGCGGACAGGGCTCCTCGCGGCAAGGGAGGTGGAGCCCGGGGGAGGGGAAGAGGAAGAGGAGGGCGAGGCAGAGGGCGAGGACGATGATGATGTTTGTTCTTGAAGTCTAAAGACGTTTGCAGACGACAAATGACCCCGAAAGGGCGATGAGCTAGACACAGACAGCCAGAGTACGTTTATATTACCAGCACTCCTACTCCTGCTAAAGGTTTACAGAGAAGGATTGAAGAGCCGAGGACAATCGATCAAACGCCTCCCGACTTTCAGCTTCGAGGTTGTTCAAACAAGCCTTTCGCGATGCCATGGTGGGGCTGAATATGCCCGCTGCACTTGGTATTCGCCACGGGACACGCACATATAGCGATTTGGCCCTTTGGATAGGATCAAATGCAAAGTCTCCCTTCGGTGACTGGCAAGCGATATACTGGCATTGAGACCACACGGCACTTCGTCCTACATAGAACAAAGGTCAAGAAAGAATATCGAATACATGATGTAGTACACCATAAGTTTTTTGATCTAGATCACCAATCAACTCCTCACACTTAATCCCATCTCTCACGCCAACTTCCCAGGCACAAATGGATGTCCCGCACTCAACCCGCCATCAATCGCCCACGCCTGCCCATTCACATAACTGCTCTCACTACTCCCCAGAAACAACACAGCGCGTGCAATCTCATCCGGCTGCCCACCCCTCCTCAACGGATTCAACTGCCCAATCTTCTTCTCCGTGCCCCTCTTCCTCGCCGCATCATACGTCGCCTTCGTCATCCCCGTCTCGATCAGCCCGGGGCAAATCGCATTACACCTAATCCCGGTCCCCTGGAGCTGATACGCACACGTCTGCATGAGACTAATGACGGCGGCCTTGCTGGCCGAGTAATCGGTGGGCCCGGCGTTTGATCTAATGCCGGCCACGGACGCAGTCCCGACGATGGAACCACTGGGATACGGTTTCTCGGGGCTCGTAACGAGCATAGCCCTCGACGCATACTTCGCAGCGAGAAACACAGACAGCGTGTTCGTCTTCATCATCTGCATGAACCCCTTCGTATCCTCCTCCCAGAATACTTTGCCCGAGCTGATCCCCGCGTTGGCGAAGAAGATGTCTAGGCGGGAGTACTGGTTTAGTGCTTCTTGGACGACGTCCCGGACAGCAGTCTCGTCGGACGCGTCGAAGGTCCGGGTGTGGATGTCTACGGAGGGGTAGAGGGTGTTGAGCTCGCGCTTGTGTGTTGCGAGGTGGGATGAAGAGAAGTCGCAGAGAAAGATGGCGCGCGCGCCGTTCCGGGCGAATTGGTGTGCCGAGGCGCGACCGATGCCGAGGGGGGAGTTTGCTCCTGGGTGGTGTTAGGGTAGAGATAGGTAGAGAGGTTTGAAGAGACATTGAATAGGAAGAGGGTCTAGAACAGAAAGAAGAAAGACAATAATCCTGCTTCAAAGACCAAGCCATTGTGAAAGAGTAGTAATGGTAGAGGGGCCAAATTGGAAAGCATGTAGCACTTGAGCGTGAAAGAAAAAGGACAACCAAACAGCTTTATAGATGGAGAAAAAGAACAAGAAACATACCGGTAATAATAATAACCAACCCCTTGACTCTCCTAATTCCTCCCGTAACACAATCAGCAATCATTCAAATCCCCACACCCATGTCCTCGCCTCTCCTTCCCTCTTCATCCCTCGCTTTTCATAGGGTCCAGGTCTGCACTCACTGTCCAACCGAATCCCCCGCGATCTCCCTAACCCTCTGCATTCCCTCAAAAGTCCCCGGATCCTTCAGCCCCTCGGCAAGCTCCCTGCTCAGTGGCTGCGGGGGCGTCTTTGCGTCTGCCGGCATCTTCAGTCCCTTTGAACGATCAATTGTTACGGTAGAGAAGGAGAGAGTGGACGGGAATTGGTGAGTGATTACTGGAGTGTGAAGAAAAAAGTTGAAAGCTGGTGAGTCGTAGTTGTTGGTAGTTGTTGGTAGTGGAGATTAGCGGCGGAGCTTGCGGTTGGAGATCTGGGGAAGTGAGGGCAGGGGCAAGATGCCGAGGTAACTTATTGGACAACTCGGGGAAGGCGAGACGAACATCATTGTTAAGCCTTGCAAACGTTTCACTCCAGGATGATGAAATGCATGTGTTGAAGCAACGTATAACTTCTATATCGATTATTATTCTTTTAAGAGCGCAAACAGCATCCATCCACCAAAATCAAATTACGATCCTATGCCACGAACACCTGCAAACATGGACAATTTCATCCCCTTCGCCATTAACCTCAAATCAAGCCGCCAAAGGAGAAGAAATGATTTGTCTTGCACATACTCCGATGGAACCGTTAAACTCCGCGCCTCGTGTGTCATGCCAAAAGCCGTGGACGGAAAGAATAGAGCAAACATCGACGAGAAGAGACGAGGACTTAGAACTGAGGTATGCAAGGCTTGGTATACCTTAACGCCGTTGTACTGAAATGCAAAATGCCTTCTCTTATGCAATCTCCCTCTTATACACTTACATAACCCCCTTCGAAGCTGCCAAGGACATCATCCCACCCCTTTCCTACCTCGCCCAGCCCAGGACCGCGCGAGTCGATGGACATGCCCTCTCCTTCGCCGCGTTCGACCCATTCTTTCTCATTGATATCGCGCCAAATGCGCTGGAAGTATAGTCGTAACGATCTCAAGCCGCGCAAGTAGCCGCTGTCGACTCCGTTGACATCGGTGGGCGGACAGGGAGCGTTTTCAGGCAATGCATCTTCCGCCGTGACGCAATTTGCAAAGTCGACGATCTTAATTTTGATCTCGGGATGTTTTGTCTTTGAGCTGGGAGTCGACGTGGGGCCAGCAGGATTCGGAGAGGCTGCGGCAGACACATCGTCGCCGCTAGAGATGGAGGCGCCGCTGGGAAGAGATGGCGGTTCCTTATCCCTGCTATTCTCGGATCCATCGCCACGATCGTATAGCATTAGCAGGCTGCTGGCGTAGAAGCGATAGCCAGGCAGATCCCGGATCATGTTCTCTAGTGAACTAATCTTCTCGAGAATGACTGGTATATGTCGATTCGCCGCCTTGTAGCCGTTGCCATCCCAGAAGAACCGCTTCAAGGCGTCCTGAAACTCTTTTCCAGCCTTCAAGTCACGGCCGAAGTACTTGTCCTCAAACACATAACTCTGCGTCTTGACATTCCAAATTTGCATGCCACACACCCTCACTCCAAGCTCCCGGCTAGTCGTCATTTTGCATTTTCGGCGCTGTGAGCGTTGCTTCTTCTCATCCGCCTCAATACCGTACTGACGCGTTCCCATCTTAAGGTCGAGAACACATGGTTTAGACATCCCAGCCGTGAGATCTTCAAGGAGAAGGAAATGCTGAACGCGTTCGTCAGGCTGTTGCTGGGCTTGTTCCGGATTAACAGGTTCTTGTATAGTGGGCGAAGTGGCCCTTGATTTCGAGGTTACAGGGGCCGGCAGCATTCTACCTTCAGAAGCAGTCTCTGGTGGTCGCTGATCCGCAGTATCATGAGTGCCATTTGTTTGGGTAGGAGAACTGGTGTCTTCGTCCATGGCAAACACCTCCTCTTCCCCATCACCTCCATATCCCTCCTCCTCGTAAAACTCCAAATTGCTCCTTCGATTCGAGTCTACACCGCAGGGCCTACGCGTGAGGCCGCCTCCAGAGTGACGTCGTCGGGAGATGGTGGAAGTGGACGGTGGATGAAGCCCATCTTGACTGAGATGCTTGGCGTCTTTTGGTACGCTGTGGCCGGCGTGGGAAGCACTTTCATGGCGGTGAGCTTCGGCCCTGAGAACCTGCTTGCGGGTAGACTCCTCGCTGTGGGGAGCATGTAGATCAGAGATGTCGGCACTGTTCCTCCGTAGAGATGGTGCAGACCCAGCAATGTTTTGCGAGTCCCGAAGCGCCCGCGAAGAGATGCCGTGATGATGCGAATGCCGGTGACGATGATGGATCGGCGGAGGGGCAAACACTTGACGCAGAACCTCTTCCTGTAGCTTCGTGTTGATGGTGGTGACGCCCCAGCTGGAGTGATGCTGGATAGGTGGTCGTGTAGGGCTCTTCTCCGACGTCAATCCAACATCACTTTGATTCCTACGATGAAACTGTGAAAGCAAGGAAGAACTACCGGTCCATGGGTCTGGAGTACCAGAGCGAGGCGGCAACCGGAACAGATTGGCAGGAATGATATGCCGGTTATTCTCGAAGACGACTTGAGGTATAGACGTGCTCTGTTGGGAGTGGCTGACCAATCTAGGGCGGTCCTCATTTGCATCGCCATGGCCTGGAGCCCCCGAATCCTGTGCAGAGGACGGGTCGGCATTGGATTGGGATGCTGATTCAATGTTACCAACATCTGCCTTTCCCTTGTCCTTCAGCGTCTTCCTGCGCTTTGGCGCTTTGCGATAGGTTACGTTTAGAACACCGATGTACCTACAATGACAGCATAACGTTAGCATATAGTACTACTCACATGGAAGTATGCTCGGGGCGGGCGGAGGCATCTTTGCTGAAGTTTCAGCTTCAAAGCAATTTGACAGTTGATAAAAATACTCGTACCTCGGCAAGAAGTCTAGCAACTCAGAATGATGCCGCTCTACCGTCTCGTAGAACTCGTTTTCTCGGTTGTTGAGCTGCTTGCAGACTGCTCTCCTAGAGAAGCGGTACACCGTTGTGTGACCGCCCACTTGATGGTCGAAGGGTTTCAGCTCAACTGCCCCCAGAGGCGCCGGCGGCTGCGGAGCGGGAGGCGGCTTCTTCGTTTTTTTGCGGGGTGTTGCGGTTGGAGTGGACCCTAGATCATCAGTAGCGCTGGAGTCATCGCCACGAAGCGAATGCGATGATTCTGCCAGTGATTCATAGTCAGACTCAGCCGAAGTAGTTGCTTCGGCGGTGGGCGAGGTCAACGGCTTGCTCTCGTCCTCCGGCACGGAAACAGTCGTTGGCATATCACCATGCAGGAATTGATTTGTATCTTGGGACTGTAGAGAAATTTCTACTTCTTGGGGGGTCTTTACAGTCTCATTCGCGGCCCAACCTTTAGGTCCTTTGCCGGCACTGATTGACTTCCGTTTCCGAATGCTCTCGACCTCTGTCTTTCGCATAACCTCCTCTGGAGGAGTCTGATCTGGCGTCTTCAACCCACGATGAGGGAAATAGAGAGCCGACGAGATTTGTTCTCTCTCCGACTCCTCCTCTTCGGAACATGGCGATCGATCTTCGCTCTCGTCTCGAGTAGACTGAAAGTAATCGGTAGCTACGTCCGTCTGGGACGTCGGTCTTGTCTTCGAGGTATGTGCGCGTAGTTTCTCGACGACTGCAGTGGGAAGGCTCCTCGAAAATGAAGATCCTCGATCGGCTCCTGGGGTCAGGTTGTGGAAGTTCCGAATCTCTTCTAGTAGACGCAAGGGAATTGCATGCTTGCTCTTGGTGTCTGTGATTGGCTCTGGGCTTTGCACCATCGTGGCATCGCGCTCGGGAGCGAGAGCGGAGTCGAAGTAAGACTCGATTGTTCCTACTTGTGGAGATTGCACGGCCGAGGAAGAGCGGGAGAGAATTGGTCTGTCTCCAGTACTCGCCGAACTAATTCCTGGTCTAGCACCTCCTTCCTCGCGAAATGACTGACGTGTCTTATCTATAGGTCGGCGCTCCTTCGTGCGGCCTTCTCGTCTCTTCTCCTCTTCCGCCACATCGTTCTCCTTGAACACACGCAGATAGTGACTTGCCTTTCGACTCCTTGCTGCTGTGAGCTGCTCCGTTTTCGGCAAGGTCGCCTCAATCTTTTTGTCCACATGCGAGCCGCCGCGATTGCCATTGGCACGGCTGAGCACTGCCTTGCCTTCCCGCCACAGTCTATTCTTGACCCTCTTCTCGCTTTCTGCCAATGTATGAAGGAACGGACTTGTGCTCGGCTGGACATCAAGGTGCTGGGGTGTGGAGGGACGGTGTACGGGCGAGTCGACGGGGCTCATGAAGGGGGGTGGACTCTGGTGAATGGTTCCAAATTCCATGCCGGAGTCGTCGTACCTGCTAGGGTTGAAGTGCGTCTCGAGCAGACTCTGGTGGACTTTGAGGGACGAGGGCGTGTTTGTGGGGTGGTGCCGGCGGGGTGGAGGAGGCTCTATCAGCCTCTGAGCGGGAGACATTGGCGCAGCCATGTCTGAGAGGCCATGGTCGGATGCATTGTCGGTTGTGTCTGCGATGCGGACGGCGGACCGGGGCGAGGGCGTGGGGCTCTCGGAGTGATATGTGGTTGCGAAGATGCTCTCCCTCTCGGAGAGCTGGGGCTGGGCGGCTGCCGAGGCCTTCCAGAGGTGATCGGCGACGAGCGGAGCCGTTTTCGAGCGCCCCGTCTGGGAGAGGCTCTTTGGTGTCACCTTTGCGCGAGGGAGCGGAGAGGGCTGGAGGGCTGGGACACCATGGCCCGGGTCGTGCGTTGCATTTGACCTCACCGATGGGGTGGGTGAGGTATTTTTCGGGGCGTTCGAGGGCGGTGACATGGAGTCGACATTGGTCAGGCCGTCTGGGAAGGCCGTCTGGGGGAGCGTGGCTGCGTGGGTGGCAGATATTGCCGGAGAGCGATTGGGGATGTTCTGAGGCGGGAAAACGGCCACTGGGGTTGGCGGTTGGGCGGCGACACAACCGAGCCGGCTGGACGTTAACGTGTTCGAGCCGGGGGCACTGACGGGTGCAGAGGGCGCGGGCGTGCTGGCTCCAGGGGCAGCAGGAGAGGGGACGTCGATATCCTATGAGGCGTGCACGTTGGGCAGAGCAGCAGAGGCGATGGTGGCGCAAAGATGCTTCGTATTACTCAAGCAGGGGCCAATGACGTGCCCTCGGCGCACACTTGGACGAGCGCGACACAACACCGTCGAGGCAGAGCGACAATGGGCAGACGTTCGCAGCGCTGGCGAAGACAATCTTTGTTGACGGGAGACCGACGCAGCAATTGTCGGCTTTCTGCCTGCTGTCGTGACGCAGTCGTTATCAGGGACCCACTTCCAAGCTTGCAATTCACCCTTGGGCGCGTTTCTTGAGTAGGGGCGTCTGTGCGCCACGCTGTGTTGATACATGCGATGACTTCACCAAGCCTGGTATAGGTATACAGCGCAGGCCCCTATTGGCAGACACAGTGGAATACAGGAGGGCAGTCTATCATTCTTTCTGCATCTCACTGTCTGTTGTTTACACTGCGTGGTCATGAAAGGTGCCCCCCCGAGGTCGGAGGCGATATACGAAGCAGATGGCAGTGTGAAGTTAAGACTGCGTGCAGCTGTCCTGCCCAGTTGTCGAGAACGTGGAGCATCATCATCATTCACTGGGACTTTCAGCATGCTGTTCATTAACTTCATGGGTGCTGTGTCTTAGAGTATATTGCCATGATTCAAGCTACCCAAGACTCCACCCGGTCCCGTCGTGCGACTCACGTGTATACCAGACGACCTCTTCAATTCCCTCAACACCTCTCTGCTGCTCTCTATCGCCAACTCTACCACCAATATCTAAGCCGTGTGCATCCGAACTTTGCAGTAATATGCAGCCTACGCAGGGGCTTGGAGGACACCGTCCAATAGATCGAGGAACGTGGACCACGTTCTCTCACCGCAAAGCAACGACCAGGGCTGCATCTCAGCACCGCAAGGAAAGTGCCGGTGTACCACGGACTACGGTATCTGATCCTATCGGTCCAATACGCGAGCCAGACAGAACAAATGAAATGCCATATCGGAGGCCCGGATGAAAATGAATCCTGCCTGCATTCCGGCGGCTGCTGGGCATCTGAAACAAAGGAACAGCCGAAGCCAAAAGTAGCCTTGCCCTGATCCGTCTTGGGCTAATAACCATTGTCTGAACATTCGAAATATTTCCGGAAGAAGAAGAATGTGTTAGTCTAGCCCTACGTTGTCTACTCGTACGGTTCGGAAGGGGTGGCTTGACTGCGAGAGAGGTACTAAAACTAATCAGGTGGCGATCATCCTTAGGTTATGCCGTCTAGGTTTCGTAAGAATCGATCCGTAAACTCTAAATCCCCATTCGGCCCAATGTCGTCCAACGACGTGTGGAAATCTAACAGAGGCAGTTCCACGTCCCTTTTCGAGGTTCTTGACATTTGATATTGCAACAGGGAGTCCTGTGAGCCCTTCTCCGACCCATTCACAGTCGAATCTCTGAAAGAAACCTTTGAGTTCCTGTCCTTCAGCGGGATCCGCTCGGCAGAAGGCGTCGGGCTTCTGGCACCATTCTCGTGGTCAGCATGTTCGTCTCCTTCATTGGAGAGCACCGCAAACCTCAGGCTACTTCGCTGCGACCTTGTAGACTTCTTCTTTACGGTACTGAATGCAAATGGGGAAGCCGCTGTGAATAAATCTTGTGTGCTCAACGGCGGCCCTCGAAGGACACTTTCTGGAGGAAAAGGGTGCCTTTTGTCCAGCTCCACGTTGAACGTGTGAAAGGGAGTGATGACCGGACTCAGCTCGCGCCTATTCGTCTGCGGTGTCTCGTCCGGACGGCAAGTTGCGCGAGGGGTGTCGAATGAGATTGAAGGGAATGTTCCTTCTTGGAACTCCCTCTGGGCAAGCATCAACGCAGTCTGGGTCGAGTAGTTGGAGGATAGGCGGCTGGATCTTCGATTGCCATGTTCCTCGTCCCTAGTGTGGTCTTCCATCACGGCCGCACGATCCACCATTATGTCGTAGACATCCAGGCGATGCGCCTGCATTCCTGGAGGGATCTGGCCCGCGGCCTTATCGTTGGTTTCGAGGGGAGCAGGATCTGACTGAGGCTTGTTCAACGCCCTATGGCCATCTTGCGCAACCCCTGGCGATGAAGTGAATGTCACTGGGCGTGGCTTTGCTGCTTCCTTTGGCCTTGTTTTCTCAGTTCTTCTATATACAAAGCCCGTTGATGAGGCTGGACCTGGGGACGCTACAAGATTGTGGCTGATTGGATGTGGCTGTGCTGCCTCGTCCAATATCTTTCTTCGCTTGGGCAGCTCCACGGTCAAGGGCGTTGGAGTTTGTTGCACGCATAGTGCCGCAGAGCGCTGAATCTCCTCCCTGAGAATGGGTGCACTTCGTTTCTCGGTCTGAGGAGATGCCTGCTCAATGGCCTGCCGTGCAAGCCGTGCGGCTGATTGATAGCCTTCAACTATAGTTGGATCCGCCTCTTGAAGTTGCACAATAGCTGGGCTATCTATATTCATCCGTGGTCTCCGAGTATCAGAACGTGTAAGTGGGGTTGCGGCTTGCTGATGTCCAGCCGGGGTCGTGTTCTCCATCGTTTGACTAGATGGCAAAGAGCCTTTGTGTTGAACACATTGAGCCGAATTAAGGGAGCCTGCGGTAGCGGGAGCTTTGACTTGAGAGGAGATGACCATGGAAGCAGAAGCACTTGATCTCCACTCCTGGGCGTCTACTGGGTGGTGCGGTGTCGTGGCTGTACCAACAGGAGCGCTTTCCGGTGGAAGGCGTGTTAACCATGGCGAGTCGTTGTTAGGGGACCTCTGAGCAGGCACACTGAAGTACTCAGTAGCTCCAGAGTGTTCCTCCGTGGCCAAATTTTCAGTTGGTGCTATGGCGCTGCCCTGATTCTCGTCCGCTTGCTGAGTGTTTTCACCGTGTCCATCCCTTAGCGGGAGTGTTTCCTGAGCAGGCTTAATCTCAGTGTCCCTATTTGCCCTCGGACGACCATTCCTCCGATTCTTAACTCCCTTCTCTGTGGTTCTCCCCCCAGTGACATTTCTTGGGTATCCCCTTATTCCGCCTGCGGATTGCGCACCGGTTCTTGCGTGATTGCCAGTCCTCGAAGGTACAGTCCCATTCACTAATTTGTTTTCCCAAGGATTCTCCCAACGGTCAAATGGGCCTCGCAGGCGTGCGGATAGTATTAGAGGCTTCCTTCCGCGTAGGTAAGAGGTTGCGATGGCTTCGATCCGCCGTCGTTTCGCCGCTCGATGCTCGGGGTTGTAGTGTTCGTCGGCTATATTCTCCAAGAGATCATCGGATGCTAAATCGGTGCCGTCATAGTCCAATCCAGTCCTTAAATGGGAATGCAAGAGTTGAGGCATAGCTCCCACAAGGCTGACGCATGCGAGACACTGCGACGAACGACTTGATCTGGTCTTGTGGTTCCTGAGATATATTGAGAGAAACAAGACAAAGCACGTCTCACTCCTACTCTCTTCGTTCCTCACGTCGGCTATCCCGTTGTGAGGTTATGTGCGGTCGAGGGCGCTGTCGCATGTTCAGGTCGTCCTAAGTCGGTGCCTTCCGCGCCGTGAGTCCACCTGGGTCGTGTTGAATCTTCGAAAAGAAAGTTAGTAGGCGTTCGCATAATAATGCACGACGAAGAAGTGATGCAAAAGACCTTACCCTTTCCCATGCTGGCGGGGCGACCGCTGCCACAGGGCGTTTCCTCTGTTGAGCCGTTGCTTTGGTAACGATCCCGGCCAATCGCTCGTCACGTGCCATATCACTTCCGAAACCCTGCCACTTCGGGACCACTATCCATGTGTACTGATACATTAACTTTGCACGCGTTCATTGCTACACCCACTGCCATTGAGTCGCCCGACCCTCCCATTATGCGCTCTCATTCCATATAGCCTTTTCCTGGACGCGTCTTCGCACCCACATTAACGAAAACAACAGTCGCGAAGCCGCAAACACACTACACCGATCATAACGATGAGCCAGCCGTGGCTCGACGACCTCTCTGAGGAATGGGTCCCCCAGGCGCCAGTTCCAGCACCTGTGCAAAAGCTAAATAATCCTCCCACGGCGCAGACTTCGCAGAGCGTACCGCCCAAACCCCACAGCCGCCTTCCCCGCTTGAGGCAATCATCTGGGTCCTTCTCCGAGATTCAAGTGCACCCGATCGCGAAAGACCTACGGCCTGTGAAAAGAAGCGCACTCGCCGAGCGAAGTCTCAGCGACAACAATGTTTCTGCAAGCACATCTCAAGACGCGTCCGATCTAGTGCAATCACGACAAGCCTCCCAGGCTTACTCCGTTGCATCCCTCGATTCTGTGATATACAATGGTACCGTCGCGCAAAAACCCGCCATATCATCTCCTGCAAAGGATCGGCCGATTCACGAGACACCAGAATGGAGGAGGAGGTTGCTGAAAGGCGAGAGAGGATACGCCGACCAAAAGGATCTCTTCAGTCCCATGGGCCTGGAGAACATCTTCCAAAAACCAGCTGGAGGGGCTTCAGAGGAAAAAACGCAGCCAAAACGTAAACTCGCCCTACTTAAAGGGCTGAGTATGCCTTCAAGTCCCCCACCATGGCCAGCGAAGGAGCACAAGGAGCATGGAACATTCGCCGTAGATGAGCAGAGAAACGCGTCAGACGACGAAACAATACCGCAGGAGGACTCCAGCGCGCAGGATCATCACAACATGCAAGACGATTCATCGCACTTGCAAGCTGCCGAATCGTTTTCGGTCGTTGTTCCAGGAGGCCCACGGACTGTTAGTGCGCAGATCCAGTTCGAGAACGAGAATTTCAGCCCGGTCTATCTAACGACAAACCTCAAGATTGGAGCTACCGCCAGTCCAATCCCAGACTTCAGAGGCTCGGAACTTGCTCAGAGACTACGAAACATTGGAACACCACCCAGAAATAGCCGGCAACCTACTGCTCACCCTGCCGGAGATGGCGGTTCGCTCATTCATTCCCAGGGAGACTCGTCATTTGCAAGGCTTGCAGATGATTCACTCCCAGAGGATCTCCCCGCTGGAACCCCTGATCTTGCAGATGTAGGGCGATTTGTGGAAATGCGAAGAGGCGGATACTCACGAGACGGTTCTTTCCGAACACGGCCGCTCAGCCCGTCCCCTCAACGGAAAGAACTCACGAGGAGTATGCTTGGAGATGGCACCACTCCGAGAAGCAGTTCACGCGTAGAAGCCCGATCAGGCAATGATACCGATCCGGCAGACGTACGCCCTAGCGCCCCTACGCCCCCGAGCCCTACGACCCCACACCGAAACCAGCAACAAAAGTATTTAAGCCCAGAACGAGCCCAGAACTCTGGGAGTCCTCTGAAACTATTCGCCGCCCATGACACTTTCACAAGTAACCGACTGCAACGGCGGTTGAGCCAGCTTGAGTACAAGTCTGAGAAGACTATCTCAAGTACTGTGCAAGTGAACAAAACAGAGTCGACGAAAGAAATCCAGAAAAACTCGCGTTTGACCTCCGTTGAGGAGGTAAGCATGCAAAACGCAGCTATCGGAACCACGATCGCATCACCCACAGAGGGACCTCGTTCTGAATCTCGTAGAATCGGAACATTTGGTCGAGGCCAATTCAACCGCTATCAATTTTCTGGGGATTTCTCTGCATTTTCTTCTCAAATGTCGGATAGCTTAAATAGTCCTCCGGACGAGTCCCCATCAATGGATGTTGCACCACCAGGTAGCCGACAACCTATTCACTTCCACGACGGATCACCTGAATCCCGACGGCCTTCTAGAGCTAAGCGGCAAGGTCTGACTCGTGTCTCCAATCCATTCCGAGGGGTCAGTCAGTCTAAGACGCAATCTGCTAGGAAAGCCTCTATCACATTGTCTCAACCAGAATTGGAGGCTCAGCAGGAATATGCAGACGGCAAGCGAGGGCCTACATCACCATTCAAGAATCCTACACCCAAGCGCCGGAGAACTTTGCATTCGGTGGATGATGAGGACGATGATGATGTCTTTAGTGACACTGGACTAAAATCTATCAAGGACTCACACATTGCCATGCAGTACGTCATCGGACGAAAGCGCAAAGACGCTCGCCAGGATCATTCCAACAATGTCGCAGACCCAGAAGTGTTAGCCCGGCGTCATATATTGAGACCCCGAAATCCAACTCCTAGTCAGAGAAGGATAGACGAGCTCCACGCCGAAATCATAGAAGCCACAGAAGCCTTCATCTTATCTTCGCCAAAGCTCAACACTATCCGAGAGCAGATCAACTCGCCCGTTGGTTCCAATGCACCCTCTCCAGGAGCTAGGGCTGCTGCCGTTGCCAGTGAAGTGGCGGCTTTCACCATGAAACGGGCCGCCATGAGGGACGAAAGCCGCAAGCGATCCGTCACGACGCAAGATTTCCTCGATGAAGCTGTGAAGATTATGGACTACATTCGAGCCAAAGGGCGGCCTACTAGCGGGCTAGGGAGTCTGGAAGAATCTGAATCTGAATCGCTTTTTGTACAAGATCAGAATCTTCTTCCGTCGACGCCATTAACCTTCTCTCGACCGCCAAGTAGAGAAGGCCGCATGTCGGCGTGGAAGGAGCCAAATAAGCTTGAGATGGACCCTAACGTCATGAGCCATCTACGCAAGTTCCAAGACAAAGAGTCTGATGACTTTATGGGTTCCTCCTTTCGATCATTGCGATTTTCGCGGATGCAGGGCCAAGCGTCTCCAGAAGATAACAGCATCGTCGTTGAGCAGGGCAATATTCGAATCACAGACAACCTAGATCGACACAAAATGCATTCCACGGAAGACGATCGTACTGACTCACAACCGAGAACAAACCGTACACACCCATCCACGGGGTCGTCCATGGGCCAGACCATCGCAACGAGCGCGTCCCGAAGATCGGATCACGTAGCGACTCTCGCGCCGGAAGCAGTTGCACACTTGATTCCTGAGCAAATCGCTGGCATGAGCTTTGACCGCGAGAAAAACATGTGGGTGCGACAGAAGAGCCCATCTAGGGAGCATCGCCATGAGGATCTCAGCACGAATGACAGTGAGGAGGATCCTTTCGGCAACATTCCAGATCTTACTGTAGACGAAACGGCAGAGATCTTGATGCACACGGAGTCTCCATCTCGACCTAAGCCCACCGCCGAAACGTTTATCGAAGAGACAGAAGATGAGGATAGGGTGCGCCCTGTCACTCGAGAAGGGAAGGCTAGGGCCCCGACCGACATCAGCTCGGTTCCCTCGAAGAATTCAAACTTTGCCTGGAGCTTCCCCAAGACCGAAACCCGGGCGACGTCATGGAGTGATCAAGAAACACAGAATGGAGGCACCCATAAAATCCAACGGCCAACGACGACTTACGCCATCCCCGAGTCGGATGAGGATGATGTAGAACATGAAATCAAGTATTTCGAAGGCCGTGGCGCAGCTAAACCAAGCGTGCAGAGCACTCGACTTCGAGACATCACGATATCGATCGCAGAGCGTGACTTTGCCGAGAAGGACGAACAACAGAGGCATATCAGCACGCCATTGAGGAACGGCCAACCAAATTGGGGATACCAGAACACTCGTCTCAGCTCCCATGCTAAGAAAACAGCTTGGCAACAAGTGAAGAGCGCAAAGACACTTCCAAGACCACAAAAGCCGGTCATGGAAGAGAACGGCGAGTTGTCGATCCTAGAGGACCTACCGTCGAGGAACTACCGCATGCAATTGTCTATGAGTGTCTCGGCGCCTGTCGTAGGAGTTGACCAGCATGAAGCATTGATGCCCGCTCCTTCTTCGCCAGCCAAAGGAGATGTTACGTTCATGCTGAGCGACTTGCCAGAATTCACGCTACACCAAGTGGATGAGTGCGAATTTCCTAATCGAGTGGTCGTGAAGCATGATGGAACTAGGTTTTCAAAAGCGCTCGAGGACCGCTACGCGCAAGGGACCGCAGAATTGGTAAAGGCTTTGCAGGACGTCGAGCCAGAAGAGCCGTACTGGGAAGATCTCCGCGAAGTAGACCTTCACGACAAGAACTTGAGCAATCTACATCGCCTCGATGAATTCTGTTACAGGTTGGAAGACCTTGACGTGTCTGACAATGACATCAATCAAGTCAAAGGAGTCCCATACACAATACGGCGGCTCCGAGCTGCAAATAACTCCCTAACTAGTCTCACCTCATGGACCGCTCTCATGAATTTACAGCACCTGGACATCTCGAACAATGATGTTGACAGCTTAGATGGACTCAGTGAACTTGTTCATCTGCGGATGTTGAAGGCTGACAACAATAAGGTGCACTCCCTCAATGGCATCCTACATCTGGATGGGCTCATGGAGTTAAGCGCAGGAGGAAACGAGATTGAGAGTGTGGATTTTGCTAGGGCAACCCTGTATGTCTCCCTAGAACAGACTATCGCTTCCATTCTAATTTGAACCTAGGAAATCTCTTACCGACATAGACTTACGTGGTAATCGCCTGTTGGAAGTCCGGAATCTGCATTGCTTGCCGCAGCTCCAGCATCTCAATATCGGTACGTTCATAATATCCAGTGTCGTCTTTCCATACTGATTTGTTTAGACGACAATTGCATCAACGAGTTCCCAGTCTTCGATGACCCTTCTGGGCGATGCACCTCGCTGCGATCTCTGCGCCTGTGTAGGAACAGGGCGACCTCGCTTGATGTTGATGGCTACTTCCCCAGGCTGGAGTCTCTATACGCTGACGGCAATGCGCTCATACAAATCCCTGGTTTGGAGCATCTGAGATATCTGCGGACATTTTCGGCAAGAGAGCAGGAGCTGGAGACTGGGTCAGATGCCGAAACTTGCGTTGGGAACTTGGTGAAGAACCTCGAAGTCCGCAACCTCTACCTTTCCTTAAATTCCACGCGCAGCCTGGAGATTCCACAGCATTTGTTGAGTCTCCAGCGCCTGGAGCTTGCCTCTATGGGCTTGAAGGAACTACCGGACAATTTTGGACAGCTAATGCCGAATATCCGATCAATCAACCTCAACTTCAATTCACTCAAGGATCTTCGGCCGCTGCTCAACATTAAGAGACTTAATGAGCTACTTGTGGCTGGGAACAAGCTCGCTCGATTACGGATGAATACGGATGTTCTAGGTAGACTCACCACTTTGTCCAAGCTGGACTTGCGGGATAACCCCCTCACGCTGCGCTTCTACGCGCCCTCTTCAGAGCACCGGATAATGTCACTCAGACAGAAGCCTTCCGAGGAAGCCGCTTCAGACCGCTTTGTTCTTCCAGACGGAGATCCAGAGGCCGACCAGCAACATCTGTCGCGGCTAGACTACGAGACGAGGCTTAGGCGGCGCGTCCAAGAGGTTATGCTAGTTAATACCTGCAAGAGCCTACGGGAGCTCGACGGTCTACCATTTGACAAAGCGCGGATTCTGGTGAAGGACGATATTTGGGATCGTCTGTTGTTTCTAGGCGTGATTCGGCGCAAACCGTCGGAGAAGCCCGAGAGGAATGGTGAATGAGGAGGCCAAAAAGCAAGACACGTTTCTCTTTTCGCGTGGGGAGTAGGCATTTATGACTGGTTGGCGTCCTGCATATGTTTTGATGGTGCGTCGTACGTTTGGCGTCACATGGCGTTTTGTTTGTTTTTTGGCGGGAATATCATCAGTCATCAGGATTATCAGGTACCGAACATTTTGTATCATAAAACGCGCAGCGGCGCAGGTGGGGTTACGGTGGAGAATAACGTTTTACGAACTGACTGTATTAATGAGAGGTTTTGCTACATATGAGTTGTTTGGCATGTGGCAGTTTTGAGTGTGCAATTCAGTGATCGAGAGGAAAAGTCTCCCAGGAGATACAACAGGGCCGGCTTAATCCTCTACACTCTTACTAGGTTTGTCTTACTATCTAAATGTTCGCTCGGAGAGCATAACACAGGAATTACAAAACGGGAGGGTGAACGGCGGTTCCTAAATTGCCCCACCGCGTTTCGCTAAAAGATCTCATGACCGACCTACCTTTATCAACCTGCCCTCTCTCTCGATCATCATGCGCTCCATCAACACCAAACATGGCACCAACTACCGAGGAAGAGCGAGCAATCGAGCTCGCCGACAAAGCGGTCGAGAGCTCGCAGGCGGGCAAATTAGCGGATGCCGCTCGTTTTTTACGAGAAGCGACCAGCATCGCGCCCGACCATCCGAAAGTCAAAGCAGGATGGCTGGCCTTGAAAGAAGAGGAGGGGAAGTCTAAATTACTAGGTATTTGCAGGGATTGGGTCAAGAGCCAGGATGAAGACGATGGCGAGAAGGTGCTCCGGTTGGTCAAAGGACAGAGCCTGAGCACGGAAGAGGCGGAACAGGCAATGGAGATTCTGTATGAGTTCAAGGGCGAAGACGATGTCCTAGATCATGTCACCGGGGAGCTGCTGGCAAATCTAGGTGCGCAGATGTGGCTAGCGAAGGAGGTTCATGAGCGGCCGACGCAGATCTATTACGAATTGTTCGAGCGTGGAGACGACAGCATTGATGGACTACTAAAGGTCTTGCTCAACCGATCAGTGTGGATGTCGGATGAGGCGTTTCTCCAGGGACACCGGGATACATTCATGCTGAGTCTGGCCATGATGATGGAGGAAGCGCTGGACCATCCCGAACGTGCCATGAAGGGCATTGCCACTCTCCTCGCCGCACATGCAGAACATCTCAAGGGCATTGTCGATGCAGATAGCTTCGACGTCATCCTATCATCTCTAGACATTCGCCTCCCCAACAACCTTCGAAGCCAAGCGACGGTCGCCACAGTCAAGCTCTTCGAACTCGCTCCGGACACGGCCCAAAATCTCATCTCCAAATTCGTCACTAGCCGATTCCAACGCTCAACAGCCGATGGCCTGGTCGTAGCCTTCTCCGCTGCAGCCGCCATATTTCCCATTGCGGTCACCGCCGCCGCAGCGTTGTTCCTCACAGAGGGCTTTATCAGCACACTCCCACCCATGGTCCAGAGCAAGAAGAGCCAGAAGCTGGAACAAGCTGCCCTGGAACTCATCAGCTCAGCCTGCATCGATAAAAACTGCCGCGAGGCTGTCAACCGCCACTGCAGAGAATGGCTCGAGGACATTGTGGCTACCTCGACGGACAAAAGACGTGCAAACCTCGCTGCTCTCATCCTGGTAAAGCTTGGAGATGAACAGGCCTCTTCTAGCGGCCCTCAGATCTTAGTTCCGGGGACAGTCGGCCAGGATGATTTGATATCGCGCTTCAAGTCTATGGTTGTGTCCAACGACACCGTAGCCAAACCTGATTCGGTCGAAGCGCTCGCATATGCATCTCTCCAGCCCAAAGTTCGGGAAGGCCTGGCGGGCGACAAGGAATTTCTCAAACGCCTCACCGAAACGATGCGCCACCCTGAAGCCCAGAAGAATGTTCTATTCGGCGGCCTTACGATCTTTGTAAACCTTACTGCGTACCTCCCAATCCAGTCTGAAGAAGAAAAGAAGATAGCTCAGCTGAAAGCATACGCCAACACTCAAAAGCCGACTGATCCCAGCCCGCTCCTGAACGATACACATGTTACCATGCGCTGCAAACGCGTCCTAGATAGTGGCGTCATGCCCTTGCTCGTCTTGACTGCCAAAAAGGGCTCCCCAGCCGTTCTCAGCCAGACACTGCAGATATTACTATCTCTAAGCCATGAGAAAACCAACCGCGGAACTCTTGCCCAACAAGGTGCCGTAAAACTTCTCATCCAGATCTGGGACCATATCTCGACGCTCGAATCCACGCCCGCCGGCTCATCGGCCTTCCCATCTGCCGCAAAACCCAGCGCTGCACAATCCCTCGCCCGGATCCTCATCAGCATCAACCCGAGCCACGTCTTCAGCACTGGGGCCGCCCTCCCCTCGACCTCCGCCATTCGCCCGCTTCTATCTCTCCTCAGCCCAAGCGAGACCTCGACATGGCAACTCCACGCCTTCGAGTCGCTCCTGGCGCTCACAAACCTCGCGTCCTTAGATATGGACACACAGAACCACATCATCCGCTCCGCCTTCGACATCGTATGCGACGACCTGCTTCTTTCATCCAACGAGCTCGTGCGCCGCGCGGCCACAGAGCTGCTCTGCAACCTAATGGCGTCGCCCGCCGGGCTAGAGAAATTCGCCGACGGGTCCCCCCGCGCGTCCCAGCGTCTGCACATCCTGCTCGCGATGACAGACGTCGAAGATGCACCGACGCGTTCTGCATCCGGCGGGGCTCTAGCCATGCTGCTCTCGTTCGACTTGGGCGTTAAGGAGGTGCTGAAGCAGGAGCGGGGTGTCGAGTTTCTGCTCGAGCTATGTCGGGATGAGAGCGAGGATATTAGGTACAGGGGCGTGGTGTGTATACGCAGTGTGGTGGAGATTGGGCGCGAGGGGATTGAGAAGGTGAAGGGGAGTGGAGGGGTAGAGGTGATGAAGCTTGTGCTAAAGGAGGCGAGACGGCAGGAGGTGCTTGTGTTAGGGGTAGAGACGTTGAAGATTCTGCTCGGGCAGTGAGAATGCACAGGTGGCGTGATTATAGAGGTTGGTGGGTGGCTTGGGCAAAAGTAGAGTGTATTTTTGTGATCGGAGTACAGGTCCTTAATTCAATGCACATTCGTGCCGTTTAGCACCTCTTTTGCTATGAGCTGAAGTGTACTAATTCCGCTTTACTAAACCGATATTATATACTAGAGCTAAAACGCTGTTGCTATTGAAACTATATTAAATGATAAGGAACTAGATGATATGAAATCAAACAATATCAAATCAAGGAACAGAAAATCAGCCAGCAACAGTTGTCCACACTAATTTTCTCGAGATCTGACGCCATTCCAACACCAATCCTTTAAGAGTCTCAAGATCATACTAAGAATGGTGGTTCGGAGGTACCAAGTCATAGGACACAGAATATCGGGTTGTGTAAAGCATGCCCAATGCCCCCCAATCGGTTCTGACCGGGACTAGAATCGTGCCTTTCGCGCGGCCCGCCTTGAGCATGGCATCATACCATTCCACAAAGGCCTTGAGCTCGGTTGACCCGGCATTATATATCGGCATTTCCCTATCTATAGATACAAACAAGGATCCTCTGGGCGCGTTCAGGGAGTGATTGAACCATTCTGGCGTCCATCTAACCAAGGTGGGCATCGGAATGGATGGCGGAGCCGGCTCTCCATGGGTAGGAGTCGCGGCGTAGTGCGCGCCGTGAGTCGAAGACCGAGTAGGCTGGAGTGATCGTGAGCGAGTTCTGGGAGCTGAAACATAGCTGACTGGTCCAGTTACTGCTGTTATAGGGCTGGATGGAGGGTGGCCGGCTGTGATCGAGGATAGAGTGTAGCCTGGATTGGCGTAGGCCAGGAATTCAGGCACTTCAGGTCGCTCAGCTTCAGTCAAATACCTTGAATCCATTTCCATGACAATCTCGCCATTGTAAATAGAAACACCTAAGTTGGAACAAAATCAGTTTTGATCTCTTCTCGAGTGCTTGGTTGTTGATTACCTGATCCATCTTCTCCGGGGTTCGAACATTTCTCTGCCGTTGACAAGAGCATGCTGCGACAGGTTCGCTCAGAAATAGGATACACACGGTTTGTGATACTGCCTTGCAAGCCAAACCCTTGGCGAACACTGATCTGAACGTATTCAGATTGGTAGTCGTTGAAGTAGGTGTAGCGTTTCCACCCGGCATTAAAGTTGAGATAATCCGTGACATTCGAAGGCTGGAACTGAATCATTCCATCTTTGACACCATACTCCTGAGCAGCAACAGCGCAGTGCGTCTTGGCCGCCTGCCGTACGGAACTAATACCGATATTTCGGTGGAGTCCCATAGTGCCATTCCGAGGGAAGCAATGTATCCCACTGCCCGGGCCATAATTAGCCAGCTCGAGACTCGTCAGGCGGTAGGGATTAGGATTGTTCTCATCCGCGTCGCCGAAATCATGAAGGGGCTTTGGTGCCTTGGGTGAAGGCGCCGGCCTACGCCAGATACGGGGAGCACATGATTCCGGCAAGTCATGCCCCCGCCAGGGGGAATAACAGTTTCTGCGTTCATGCTCCCATTCGAATGTCAACCATCGCTCTGGAGTTGGATTCGGTGTCGGTGTCGGTGACTTGCGAGTGATGAGTGTAGTCTCCGTTAATCCCAGCACTAGGGTAAGATCATCTCCATAAAATGTAACAGACGGTTTATAGATGGTCCTGGTAATAGTACATTCAATACAAGTCTCGGGGTCCATGTACGGGTGGTATTTTGGGTCTGGCAGCGTAGCACCGGCTGCATTCTTCACTGCCCTAGCGTTTTGTGAGCAGAATGATCTAGGATTAGAGTGAGCTACCTACTTCCATTCCGGCTCGGACGTGACAGCAGGGGCAGCGGCAATCAGTTCGAGAATTGACAAAATCAATGCCGTGAGAATCACAATGGATCGCCACATATTGGAGGCTATGGAGTTGGGATAAAGGGGGAGAGTGATAGACGGTGAAATAGTTAGAATTAGTGAAGGTATGAGCTCGAGAAAGTGTATAGGGGTGAGAAAGAAGCTAGGTAGCCGTTAAAAAAGTACATTGCTCGGATTAAATACTTCATTAGCCAGTCGAGAACCCACTTACTCCCACTATGTTTTATTCGTTGAATCAGAAAAGCGGTTAATATCTCTAATACCTTCCGTAATAGTCCATGCAAAAGCGCTACTAATATCACTACCAAAAATGATGTGAACAAACTGAGGAATGTCCGCGGGGTGATACCAGGCAAGTATCCGCATTTTTCCGTAACTTACTTCTCGAATAGCATGTTTTCACATCCAACGGAACCTTCCGTAATCCTATACCCGAGATCTAGCTATAAGATAAAATAATCAACACTGCCATACGTCTTCCCCTCGTATCCGCTAGGAGACAATATTATTAGGATTGTAGCATTCGAAATGTTCTCCTGTAGTCAAATTATGCCGTAGAGAACAGGAACACCGGGATTCTGTACTTTTCTTTCTAATATAATGGTCATTTCTCAGATCATTGTAGCCTCGGGAAGGACCGGTAGCTTGTTGGCTTCAAACATGGTAAAGCCCGGCCCATTCTAGGGATTGGTAAATGATGAAAGCCCCAAAAATTATATCCGGATAGCAGAAAATCGGAATAAGTAATAAACATTATAAGAATATGAGAGAAGAGAACTGGACGATGTGTTGAACGTGGGAACCGTGAGCAGATTAGGAAAGGCGCCATGTACCAAACCAAACTTTCTGGGAAAACACCCACGATTCCTCACTCATTTGCCACCGGCACCTTAGAAATGTGTCGCGCGTCTGATCTGGACGCATACGATGACCGATGACCCCGAGGTCGGACGATGGTGGATGAAGCGGACCTGGGATCGCGAGAGCGACGAGCCTAAAGACCACCGACTACCGACGACTCGCTCGTTGGTTGTTGCTGGCGATAAGAGGTGGAAAATGAATTCGCGAGAGAGGCAACCTCGGCCGACCCGGACTTCTAGACGTCACCCAGTCACCGCTCGGAATATGAGCTGGCAGAAACGACGGGTTGCGCAAAGTGCTGTGTCTGACCCGATTAACACAGAACTTGCACCTTTGTCTCAGTTAGAGCCACTAGACGAGATTGAGAAGAGTCTAGAAGAAATGACTCTGCAAGGCACGACTGTGAAGAGACCGTCTTCGATCCGTTTTGAGCTATTTGTAGAGCTAACGTCGAACATTGCAGAGGATGCAAGTCCCTCGCAGATATACTGCTTCAAGATCGACAGTCTTTGATAAGGTTGATGAGTAGACAGTCAATGAATTTGCAGCAGGTCATCGGAGGCACACTCTCACACCGGTGGTGGCTTCACCATTGGCCATATGCGGAGCATCTTGGCGACGATGCTCACTCAGAGCGTGGTAAGGCCTGGAAAAAGCACCAACAGTGGCTAGGAGCTCACTCCCCGTACGACTCGAACATGGAGCTTGTCCGCATGGCAGCGTACAGAAGAAAGTAGATCGCGGAGAGGAAGAAATACCTCAAGGGGTATATCGGCTTCGTAATCACTGGTTTTGAAAATACCAGTAAGAAAGTGAGCGAAATCAACGCGTCCCACCAGGCGAACAAAGACCACCAGTGTGGTTAGAGACCTATGGGATTATCTAGAGAATCAATAAACGCAATGCATTGATGGAGAAAGGGCGGAAGAATCTCGATAGGTCTTTGAAGAGACTACTCGCAGAGGGAGTGCTGATGGTGAGGATGGTGAGGATGACGAGGATGAGGACGGCGATGGTGAAGACGGTGGTCAACATCGGCATGAGAACTCTATGGAGCTCTGAGCCTGGTGTTTGGAAAGGATGGATGGAGGAATGGGTGAGGCATGGATGGGTAAATGAATGGCACCGCCTTCCTCCTTAGCTATCATGACTGTGACAATGCGTGGTCTCTGTTCTTTCGTTTCCATGATCGCACGTTCAGCATGGGAAGATTTAGCGTGCAGATCTAAAATCCCTGTTATATTATTCCGTCTTGGTACTCCCGCTTCGGAGCCCCGGGCGCTCCCGTCTTACAACACCCACTCCATCTCTATCGCCGCGTCGGAGTCATTTTACTATTTCGATTCCTGGCCGTCCAATTTTCCATCAATAAATTTCCCGTTCGTTCGCTGCTAGACCCTGAATCTCTGTTGCGTCTGGCATTTACAAAATATCACTATATGATCGGCCCTAATTAACATTAGAATACCAACATACACCACTATAGCCATAGAATGTATAAATATGGCCTCTATATCAGCCATTGCTACCCCCCACGCTATCTCTAACTCCCAGGATCCCATTCCATCCCGTCTTTCGTTTCTCCAACCTAGGTTCCCAGCACAATTCATCCACCATGCATCTCGAAGCGGTGATCCTAGCACTGCTCACGTGCACCCCAACTGCATATGCGGCGCCTAAACCCACCCAACCCTACTCAACATGGATGGCCTCATCTTTCCTCAGCAAGAAACCAGTTATAAACCGGCACTACGTGTCCAACGTGCTAGGCGAGGGGATCCAGAAAGCGGCGACCCTTCACAAGAACGCCACACTCCTCTCCTATGCCTCCAATGCCATCTCCTCGCTTGTCTCGACTAACGGGACGCTGATTGGATGGAATCCGACATACTACTCGCTCGACGACTTGCGAGTGGGGAACAACCTGCTCTTCTTCTGGGACTCGCAGGGCCGCAAAGACGAGAAGTTGAAGACCGCGGCGACGGCACTCAGGAAGCAATTGGACAGGTATCCCAGGACGCCCACTGGCGGCTTCTGGCACCGCGACCCCGCGTACAAGAACCAGATGTGGTTGGACGGCATCTACATGGCCTCTCCGTTCTACGCAACGTATACGTCGTACTTTGAGCCTGCTAATACGACGGCCTGGAACGACATCGTGCTCCAGTTCGACCTCATCGAAGAGCATACCCGCAACTCAACGTCCAACCTTCTGTACCATGGCTACGACGAAGCGAAGAAGGCCGTCTGGGCGAACCCCGTCACAGGGGCTAGCCCGCATGTCTGGGACCGCGCGGTGGGGTGGTATTTCATGGCGCTCGTGGAAGTCCTGCAGGTCTACCCCAAGGAGAACCCTGGGTATGCGCGGCTGAAGGGGTATCTGACGACGCTGGCGGATGGCGTTAAGAAGGCGCAGGATGTGAGTGGAGGCTGGTGGCTCGTCATGGATGAGCCATATCCAGGGATGAAGGGGAATTATATCGAGAGCAGTGCCACAGCTATGTTCACTTACGCGTATTTGAAGGGCGTGCGGACTGGGTTGCTGGACGCAAAGTACAGGGATACGGCGAGTAAGGCGTATGATCTGATGATTGAGAAGTTTGTCAAGGTCGAGACGAATGGCACTTTGAGCTGGGAGGGGACGGTCGAGGTGGGGAGTTTGAATGGGGACGCGAGCTATGAGGTAAGTTTTGATGCCGAGTTTAATGAGATCTGAGCTAACAGTTGTAGTATTATATCGGCGTGGGGCTCAGTGAGAACGATGGGAAGGGTGCTGGGCCGTTCATGTTTGCGGCTACGGAGTACGAGATGTGGAAGACATCATGAGTGATGATGGGTAGTTGAGGGCCATGCTTCTATATTGAAGGAGCTACATACATGTCGTATTATCATTACCTATAGAGAAGGCTTATCAATGTGAACCCAAGTTTCTAGTCTTCCGAATATGAGAAATACGCCTAGTGTTATGTCGTTTATCCAAGTTTCTCCGTTACCAATGCTTGAAATGCACAATTGCTCCTTTCCACGACTTCATAGTAGAGTTCCCACAGCGGCAGACACGAATAGCATAGCCAGCATGCCTAATCCCGCTTTTGATACGCTATAGGTCACCAGGTATCCCGGCGCCGCACCCGTAGACGCTACGGGCGACGCCGTGCTACCCTACGTGCCAGATGCAGTCCCAGACACCGTCGGGCTCGTCGAAGCAGCACCTGGCTTCCCTGTCGCAGTAGCTGTGTTGTTCCCATTACAAAGGATCAACTGGGGCCGCACGCCGCCATCCTGATAACACTTGGTGATGTCGGCAACAGACTGGCCCACCACGAGGCAGTAGAGCGCGCAGCCATCGGGCGTACTTCTCCACCGGCGCGTCTTTGCAGCAACCGCCAAGGATGTCCGAATAGTTTGACGGTAGGCCCTCGGTGCTGGCGACGGCACAGAAGACATCGGTGGTTGGGTAGTTGTTATAATTTGCGGCGGAGCATGTGCTGGACTGACCGGCGGCGAAGGAGGAGGTAACGAGGGACATCTTTACGTCTGGCGGGGTGGAGCGGTTAGCGTAAGGGGACTGTGAAAGACAATTGAGAGGCACATTCAGGTTGTTGATGTTTGGGGAGAGTGTCGATTGGGTTCTAAGTTTGTTGGGAATGTGGCTTCGTGGATTGTTTTCTGAGGTAGGTTTATAGGGTTGAGGTTTGCCAAAGGGTAAAGCCAGCAAGTATGTTGTGTATCAGGAGACTTCAGTTGTCAGCGCTGGCAGCAAGAGCCCTGATCAACTCTCGCCACAAGCTTCAGCCAGGACGTGATCCCAAAGGTCTATGGTACGAGGTAGTGATGGGGTGTGGCTCCACATAGGTTGCCTCGGCGATCCGCTGTCCGCAAACGATTCTATTTTTGAGCATCATGACAACGCAGTCTGGAACATGAATATTCCTACGCCGCATCTCACTTTGGAAGTTAAATGACGACAAAACTGAAAAGGGGAGAACAGGTGGTGATGTTTTAGAGAGCGGCGTACATGTCCGAATGGCGTTGGGTATTGAGGTTGTCATAGGTCATCTGAAAGGGGAATGGTGAATTAATTATATTAGTCACTTCTCTACGCTCAACATCATGCTACACTTGGGAGATGATTTCATCAATTGCAGAACCACATCGTCGGTAAATTAGGTAGATATCTGGAGAGGCGTATAGATCAGACTTGAGAAGGTAGAGTAGGTACAAATTCCATATGTAGGAGACCACTCTCCGTCTCCCTGCACCTGCAATTGATTCTTCATCTCTCTTAGCTATTCTCTTCGTTCACAGTTGTATCTCTCCTTCGCTGTATCTGCAGACTTTATTTCTATGCTAGAAGATGAGCAACGAGAAATGTGGGAGAGGAAGAGCTATAGTCCGTTACATCAATCTAGCCTTGAATTCTTTTCGTCAATGTCTAAGAATTTCCTACATGCTGTCACCTACAAAGGAACTAGTGCACGTTCCCGAAATTTACATATTATCGCCTGGCGCATACTAAGCAGTATGACCCTGCTCCTTTTGCCATATAGCTAAATTCAGGTACTATGGCAGGTTGGCTGCTCAAGGCTCACATACGCGGATGATGGGTTAAAAAGGGTTAAAAAGGAAGGATCAATTCAAGGAATTACTGCAAGGAACTGCTGTTTGCAAGCTTTCCTATGATAGAGTCATATTTATCTTCCTTCGCTGGGGACACCTCCGTCACATGACTCGCTGGACATAAATTTCAAAAGAATGTAAAAAGAAATGTAAAAGAACAAAAAGAAAACCCCCGCCCCGCCGTGCTGACCGCGACAGTCCTCGAACTGCCGCCCCTTGCGTGTCAGCCCAACCTGTTGTTAGTTGCAAGGCGCCCACCCGAACGGACAAGTTGAGGTTTTCTGCTATTTTCCGATATTAGATCTTCTAAACTATTAGATATATATACAAGAGGTCGGAAGACCTTTGGGGTTGTGCGGTGAGTCAAAGATGTTTTGGGTCAGTGCACGATTTGTTATGTCATCGGGAGAGTTGCTTTCACTTCGGACGAGTCCGTGCTAAAAGTGGAGTTGCAGTCTGTCCGCATGCCTTTGCGAATAAACTGTAGGCCATTTCTACTTCGTTGTTGGCTTCTCTTATTTTGCCGTCCATTCTTCTGCTTCACGTTGCTGCTTGCACATCTCCAGGTCCTCTTCCAGGCTTCGGCATTGTTATTGAGAGGAAACACGGGCGTAGACCTATGCATACGCTCTATCACTAATTGAAAACATCATTATAGTACTTTCGGTAAGCTCTGCTCTCTCCCGATTCCCTATTGTTTCCGAAATCTTCAACAGATCCTCTGACCCTCATGGCAACTAGACCACACCTTAGTACGACCAGCGATATGTAGACGAACAGAACAGCTAACCCATTCCTCCTTGAATTTGCGACAGGCCGGAGTCCATACAATGTGGCTGTAGCAACATGCTGCACACGTCCACCACGGAAACCCTCGCAATCTGTGCAGGCGATGGAACCAACATAGCTACCTTGGCCTACAATACAAGAGACTGGGTGTTGTAGAAATTTATGTTAAGCTGATGCTCTGATGGACATGTAGCTTGCTGGGCTGGTCAAACAATGCCATTCAGCCATGATGGCTGGTTAACACGGCCAACGGACTTTAGATAATTCCCACGGCCGAAGGACGAGCCGAGTACGCCTATTTACAAGATGTAGGTTCCTAGACAAGCACGTTCGGGCTAACACCTACTCCGCGTCGATGTGGTCGGTTGAAGGCTATATTCACATTATGACTGACTTGATATCGAGTCGAAGACTACACGCGTGGTACCCCAGGGAAATCAGAATCCCTAGCGTTTATATGGACTACCCTGTAAGTATCTCGGACGGTATATACTGTAAGCTGGAGATTGTTGAGGTTTATGAGTACCCTGGGGGCCCGCTGTGGGATGGGGAGAAGTTGGCTAGTTCGAAGCTGTAGATTCATGCTTACTGCTTCTATGTAACGCCCCAGAAGGAACTAGTATTCTGAAGTGGCCAACCTGATCGATTTGCTTACTCGCCCAAATGCTTGGGCAGTCCTCGATACACATACATAGTAGCACCTTCGTACATCCTCTCCGGGCCCATTCCTGTGTATCGAAGTATTGCGTATCTTTAGAGACGATAGCAAAGCAGCAGCATGTTGCGGACCAAGAGTAGCAAATAATGTGATGGCACTGCTCGTGAAGTCCGACGGGCCAATCAGCGCGCTGAAGCGAGCGGTGAGGCGGCAGAACGAAGCAGAATGGATGCCCCGCCGTTTTCCCGCCACGCGAGCTCAGAAACTGCCGCTGCGCTGCCGGAGTTTCTCTTCTTCCTCCCTCAGACTCTTCATCCCCTCCTCTCCCTCTTATCTTCTCTCCCTCCCTCACCCTTCTTCTCCCCAAAACCCTTTCCCATCCATCCACCCCCCCCATCGCCATCATGTCTGCCCCCGCCCACAAGTTCAAGGTCGCCGACATCAGCCTCGCGGCGTTCGGTCGTCGTGAGATTGACCTGGCCGAGAACGAAATGCCCGGTCTGATGGCCACCCGCGAGAAGTACGCGCAGGAGCAGCCATTGAAGGGCGCCCGCATTGCCGGCTGCCTGCACATGAGTACGTCTGCCTCAACAGCTGCCCCGAGCCCCGACTAACATCCCCCAGCCATCCAGACCGCCGTGCTTATCGAGACGCTCAAGTCGCTCGGCGCCGAGCTGACCTGGACGAGCTGCAATATCTTCTCCACGCAGGACCACGCGGCGGCCGCCATTGCTGCGACCGGCGTGCCCGTCTTCGCATGGAAGGGCGAGACCGAGGAGGAGTACGAGTGGTGCCTCGAGCAGCAGCTCACCGCCTTCAAGGACGGCAAGAGCCTGAACTTGATCCTCGACGATGGCGGCGACCTGACGTCGCTCGTGCACAAGAAGTACCCCGAGATGCTCAAGGACTGCTTCGGCGTGTCCGAGGAGACCACCACGGGCGTCCACCACCTGTACCGCATGCTCAAGAACAAGGGCCTGCTGGTCCCCGCCATCAACGTCAACGACTCGGTCACCAAGTCCAAGTTCGACAACCTGTACGGCTGCCGCGAGTCGCTCGTCGACGGCATCAAGCGTGCTACCGACGTCATGATTGCCGGCAAGGTCGCCGTTGTTGCTGGATTCGGTGATGTCGGCAAGGGCTGCGCCCAGGCTCTCCACAGCATGGGTGCCCGCGTCATTGTCACTGAGATTGACCCCATCAATGCTCTCCAGGCCGCCGTCTCTGGCTTCCAGGTTATCACCATGGAGGACGCTGCTCCCCAGGGACAGATCTTCGTCACCACCACTGGCTGCCGTGACATTCTCACCGCCCAGCACTTCGAGGCCATGCCCAACGATGCCATTGTCTGCAGTAAGTTCGTCCACCATACCACTCTTGCCACATCTAACATGTCCAGACATCGGTCACTTCGACATCGAAATCGACGTTGCGTGGCTCAAGGCCAATGCCAAGTCTGTGCAGAACATCAAGCCCCAGGTCGACCGCTACCTCATGAAGAGTGGCCGCCACATCATCCTCCTCGCCGAGGGCCGTCTCGTCAACTTGGGATGCGCTACCGGCCACTCCTCGTTCGTCATGTCGTGCTCCTTCACCAACCAGGTGCTTGCCCAGATCATGCTGTTCAAGGCCAACGACGAGGCGTTTGGCAGCAAGTATATCGAGTTTGGCAAGACGGGCAAACTCGACGTGGGCGTCTATGTCCTGCCCAAGATCCTCGACGAGCAGGTCGCCTTCCTACACCTCGCCCACGTCAACGCCAAGCTGTCCAAGCTCTCTGACGTCCAGGCCGAGTACCTTGGTCTGCCCATCGAGGGCCCATACAAGCCCGACATCTACCGCTACTAGATTTCTTTAATTCTTATATAGGCGCTAGAAAGTTTCAACACACGACGTTATGAATTGAACTGGGATGATACCACTTCGAAAAGTTGATTTGTCTTCAACGGCATAGTCAGGGAGCATGTTTATCTCAAAAAGATCTGGGGTTTTGGTTACTGAATGGTTTAAAAGGCGTCTTCGTTTCCTGCATATATCACCCACTTGGCCCTTCAACCCTGGTCAAGGATATAGAGGTGGTTTTCCATGTAAGAATGGGTGGACGCTCAACGTCCGAACGGAGGCTAGGAAGCTTATAGCTTATATAGTAATGGCCCATCGTCCGTACACGATGGGCTGCGAATGAAGACGGTGGCAGGTTCCACACCCGCTGCCAGTTAGGTCGAGCATCAAGAACAATCAGTCATCCGCAATTGACCGTCTCAGCCCTTCCCAGAACGCCCGCCTGCCACAAATCCCCCTCAACAAAACCTTCCTTCCCATCCTTCCGCACGAAAATGCTCCCCCTGTCTCAGCACCTTTCCATTCCGTCGTTCCTTACCGAATCTGCACCCGCACTGCAACCTGCAAGCCTCGACCAAAACCGCAGCTCTGGTGTCTCGTATACGTACGCCGCCACCACACATGCATGTACCATACCACAAAGCCCTCGCTCCTTGCCTAAAATACCACCTATATGCAAGCGTACCCAAAAGACCGACCCTAGCGCGACACCACTGCACGGCGAACCGCATCCTCGTTGCTACTGTATGTTCTGCTCCCCACCCGACTACTGCTGACGGTAATACGACAGGGCCAGAAATATTGGACCCACAGCCAGTGCTGCCCCATGCCGTGCGTGGGATGCGTTTCAGCCTCCTGCAGAGGGGCGCGACACGCGAGATACGTACCGCGACGTTGACATGGAAACCGATACGCGGTAATACATGGGGGTCGGTACCCCCAGCAAGGAAAGGAGACTCGGGCGTCGTGATTGCGAGGTCGGACTTTCGAGGCCGGATCGAGCAAAAGGAAGCGTGGAGTATTATATACCCCGACGCACATATCGATACGTGAACGTGAACACTAGGGCGTGAGCGACCCACCACAGCGTATAGATATAGGGCACGCCCCCCCGGATTGATATTATAGCCCTAGAATGATATGCTGTAGTCTACACAATATGTACGGTCTGCACCTGACACCACACCACACATCGATACGACCCTCTCTCCCGCGTCCCAACAGTTGTCCGCGTCCGCCTGTCCTGCACAGTGCCGCCCGTGCCTGCCAATGCCGCTCGCTTGCTATGGATATCTGACATCTACCCTGCTCGGCGTAGTAGACCACCAAGACCAGGGTAGGGAGGTATCAAAACGAAAGAGTAATTCGAAACCAACACGCAACAACAAGAAAAAGACCCGCTCAACCTAAAACCATGCTTTTCCAAAATATCAGCAAAGATATGACATGAATGACATGGTGGGAGGCTGTGTTGCTGCCATTGAGATGTGAATCAGAGAAATAGGTAGCTGAGAAGGGAACGCCGCTTGCAAACAAAGAGAAATAGCACGGGTGCTGCATTAACGCAGTCCAATGACGCTCTGCTCAAAGTTAGTATGGCGCTCGAAGTTGTGGACGAGGTTTTGAAATTACCATCTCAAGTGTCCAGACTCGCCTAATCCAGACCTTCAGCTTTCCTTCTACGCCTTTTACGTTCTCCAATTCGACGCCCTCCCACCAGCACCGTCGAGCAGGCTTCCTCCAGAAGAGTAGCAGCTTCTGAGCCATCCCAACTGCATTGCTGTTCGCGAGATCGTTGCCCTTGATGTCAGTTCGGAGCCGTGCTAGTGCAATGCTGCAAATTACAGCTTTGTTGGGCTCCCCGGCGCGGTGTCCCCACTTGTCGTCGTGGTTGAACCCGCTACATCACATTAGCAAAGCGTCAACGGAAATGAAGAACAACTACGCACCCAGCGGTCAGCATCTCAATGAGATGCTGCTCCGTTGTTCCTGGCTCTTCGCTCTTGCGTAACCCCGAAAAGATGCCATTCTGCCTCAATAGTGCTTCCCCAGCAGCTCTTTTGACCTCGATCATCTCGGGCTGGGAGATATCGCGGTACGGCGGGATCGCGTAGAAGTCGAGGTCTTCTCGTAGGACGATTATGCCAGCGCGGTCCTGCAGCATATCTCGTGCAGAGCCATGCATGGGCTCAATTGGCACAGCTTCGGCAGTGTGCTCTGAGGCGGCGGTGGGGGACGGGGGCGACGTGGGAATTGTCTGGGCAACATTGCGGAAGAACTCCAACATGTATTGCAGGGAATGTGGGTCATACTGGGAAAAATAGATATTGTCAGATAAATATAATGCAGGATTGGAGAGGTGGAAGTGGATCATTTGGATAGAGTTCGTGCGTGTGTTGGGGGAAGAGGGGGAAGGAGGATCGGTGGTACCAACATCGACTGGGTAGACGTCACCATCATGATAGGAGTTCATGTGGCCATCTGGGAGGAGCCCGTTAGGGAACAGAGACAGCAGGACGAATTCGGGCAGCGTCAGAAGCTCGTCTCTGGAGAGCGTGAATCGCGTTCCCCTGCACTCAATGTCAGTCCTGCACGTTGCTCTCAGGCAATGTAGCTGTCTCACCGGAGTTCCAAGGTGATGTTCTCATCCGATCCGCCCAGCGTGTTTATTGGTGGCCCGCCACTCTGCTGTGACACTTGGGTCAGAATGCTCGCGGGACCTCCTGCGGACGCCATCACGTATGTGAACGAGTCGAGGGGGCTGAAGCCTTCGCTGTACGGCGGCGGCGGTTCTCCGTCGTCGATGTCCTTGCTGCTGGAGCCGTCCTTGGTGTCGCGCGGGAGGGCAGCCTTGGTCTCAGCGACGGCGGTAGCGGAGGCAGTCGACGAGGACTCGGAGAAGTAGTGGGGCGCGGGGGCAAAGGCCGGCGGGGAGTCGCTCTGGGCGGCAGTCTCGCAGGCTTTGTCGGGGCCGTCGGCAGCGTCGTCGGGCGGGAAGTAGAGCGACGAGAAGGGAGGGGGGTAGGGTGATTCGCCGGCGGTGGTCAGGACGGTGTGGGCAGCAGAGGGCGCCGTGACGGTGTACGGCGGGCGCGAGTCGTCGAGGTCGCTAGAACGAGAGGCCAAAGGAGTGACTACGGACAAGCCGTTTGCGCTGGAAGCCTGCGTCTGCGACAAGGCGACGGTTGTGTTGTGGAGGCGGGCCGGGAGTCGCAGCTGGTGTCCAAGGGAACAAGGGTGCTAGCAGCGCAGGGCAATTGCGAGGAGACGTGGGCGGGTCACGAGCAGGCGGCACGCATAGGGAGAGACCTCGGGACGGCTGCGAGGGCGATCGAAGTTGTTTGCGAGTGTGAGTGTGATGGCCGCCGTGTGATGAAGTTGCGTGAAGTCAGTAGTCGCGCTTGCCCAGACCAGGATCCTCGGCCAGGAGCTGTCTAGCGCCGCCGTAGCGCCTGCCATTCATTCATCAGTCCATCGGTCCATCAAGTCACATCAAGTCGCCACAAGCCACCACAAGTCACCACAAGTCACCACAAGTCACTCCCGTCCCGACGTGGACGCCAATGCGCACTTCTAGAAGCCAAATGTGTTCTACTTTGCGCGAGGCACGCGCGTCTATCTCATCCAGAGGCCCTGTCTGATCCGCTGTGCTTGCCCGCCACGGCTCAATGCTTCTGTACGACGCCCGCCTCGTTTGCTTGAGCTGTGATCCTCCGCTTGTAGTCCTTGACCGTTCCATCAAAGTGCTCGATCGTGCCGTGGTCGCACACCCACAAGCTCTTGCACACGTTCTGCAGCATGGTGACGTCGTGGCTGACCATGAGGACGCCGCCCTGGAACTTCTGCAGCGCCTCGGAGAGCGCGTCCATGGCCTCGATATCCAGATGATTGGAAGGCTCGTCGAGGACGAGGATGTGCGGGTTCGTCAGGGACAAACATGCAAACGCTACACGCGACTTCTGACCTCCGGACAGGAACTCCATCTTCTGCAGTCCCGTCATGCCCGTAATACCAAATGCGCCAAGGTGACGGCGGTACTCCTCGTCCGACTTTCCTGGGAACTGCTTGGCCATGAACCCTACAGCGCTCGCGTTGAGATCCAGCGCATCGACGTGATGCTGTGCAAAGAACCCTATCCGAAGGCGGGGGTTCTGCGAGATGAGCCCTGACGTGGGCGATAGAGCGCCAATGAGAAGTTTCAGTGCTGTCGTCTTACCTGCACCGTTGGGACCGACGATGCCAATACGAGAGTCGAGTTGCACGTCGAGATCGACATTCTTCAGCAGTATATTGTCCTTGGTATAGCCAAAGGTCACGCCGCTCATCTGGATAATGGGAGGAGACATCTTTTCCACTTCTGGGAACTTGAAGTGGACCGTGTACTCGGCTTCTGGTGCCTGCAGTATTGGCATCTTCTCGAGCTTCTTGATCCTAGATTGGGCCTCGGAGGACTTCGCGGCATTGTACCTAAATTTATCGATGAAAGCTGTCCAATACGTCAGCCACAATCTGGGGTGGTCATCTTGCATGTACGAACCTTGCAGATGCGCGCGCTGGACCATCTGGTTGTCGTATTCTCGCTTAGCCGTCTTTCGACGCTCCTCCTTAGTTGCGTAGAAGGAATCTATTCACGTCAACAGTAATCTCAGGTTTGTAGCTCGCGGGTCTCACCAAAGTTAGCACCCTTGTAATAATCAAGACGCTCAGAGTGCTGGTGGATGATATCTGTCGCCACTTCGTTCAAGAAGGCTCTGTCGTGGGATACGACTAGGAGAGTGCTCGGGTAGCCCTGGAGGTAGTTGGCTAAGAAGGTGATAGACGGCACGTCCAACATGTTGGAAGGTTCGTCGAGAAGTAACAGGTCCGGTTCACAGAACAGCGCTCTTGCTAGGGCTAATCTCATTCTCCAACCACCAGAGAACGTCTTGGTCGCAAATTGCTGTCGCTCAGCCGAGAATCCCAACCCGGCAAGGATGCTGGCAGCTCGAGGCTCAGCCTTGTCGGACTCCATCTCGGAGAGCTTGGAGTGGATATCACTGAGGGTGATGTCTAGACCCTCACGCTGCTGGTCTAGTCTTTGGGCGTCCGCAGACGTATCCGCCATAGTGGAACGCTCGGCCTCAAGCTCAGCCAGCTCCTTGGAGATTTTGTCTTGTTCTTTTAGGAGATGCTTGCGCCACACGTCTGCGTCTAAGACTGCTTGGAGAGCAGGCGTGTCGTCACCAGTGATCTGTTCCCTCGTCAGATTTCGGGAGCTTCACATTGCCAGATTCAACTTACCTCTTGCTCGACGTGAAGAATCGAAATGTGTGTAGGGATGTTCACCTCTCGGCGACTGAGGGCACGCAGCAAAGTGGATTTACCAATACCGTTCTGACCTACGAGGCCATACCGCCGGCCGTATGCCAAAGTGAGATTGCCATCTGTGATAATTCTCAGTCCGGAGATGGAGATGTCAAAGTTGTCAATCTTGATATCCTTGCTCTTGGAACTAGAGTCCGCGCCCAACTGTAAGGGGTTGACGGCCATGTAGAAATCTTCATAGCTCTGCGTCTCGTCGGGCACATTGATGAGCTTGGATGCTTCATATTCGACGTTCTTGAAGACCTTGCGGTCCTGTTTGGCACGCAGCTTTCGTTCGGCCTTTTCCAGTTTCTTGCGGTCGACTCTGGACTCAACCTTTCTCGTGTTGGCAGATTCGAGGTCGACGCCGCCGCCAGTCAGCCCTAGAGTGGAGGAGATGTTCTTGTGCGAGCCCACGTGGACTGCCTGGTCAAGCCGCCTGGCGGACGGAGCGACCTGGCGCCGCTCATGGCTGCCGTGTGCTGCACTGAGGCGTGAGATGAATTTGTCCACCAGATTTTGGACCGTGGTCTCGTTCTCGCTCGAGAGGTCACCCGAGGCGGAGAGGAGCAGCGCAGTCACGGCGGCGGCGGCCTCCTCAAGGGGGGACGGGCCGGTGGGGTCCGAGTCGGACGTGAATGTATTGGAGGCATGGGTCAGGTACCCGACCGAGTAGTCAGACAGGATGGGGTCGATGTTAGGGATCTGAGCTCTGATTTCAGCTTCCATGGCGGCGGCGGCGGGCGTGCGCACCGCGTCCCACGCTGCTACTGTTGGTGGAGTAAATTTTCTGATATGTGGCGCTGCGAATCGGCTCCGAGAAGGGCAGGCACTGCTTGCCGCCGATGCAGTCTCTACACGGTGCTGCAGGCGGGTATCTGGGCGTGACTTTGCTACTGGCGGGCCACGGCTGCGAGCAAACTTGCAAAGGGGGATCTGTGTGGCCTGTCGTGGAGTCTGAGGTTGCGGCGCAGAGGTCTGGAGAGGAGATGGCCGGGCCAATCAGCGCGCCCGCCCACCTAAACACCACGCAGGATGCCACATCTGAGAGGCTGGGGGCCGGAGACGCGCTAGAACGCCCTTTTGCTGAGGACGGGCAAGCGCTGAGCGATTGACTCCAGGATTCCCGGCTGCTTGCATTGCTCGGCCGGTCTTGTGCGTCCGCGGGCCATCATTCGTAACCTCATCCAGCTCGGACGCCCGCCCAACAGCCTCTGTGCCGCCGTGGGTGCCAAAAGGATTGATACCTGCCGCATCTATGCCCCGGAACGACGAGCACGGCGCCTCCGCCGGACCTGGTGGCCCTCCCAACTCGAGACATCACGACGAGGTCTCGAGCCGCGAGCCTTGGCCATGGTACACAGAATTGACACCGTCACTGTACCCCTCCAGAACCGTGGACGAGCCTCCACCCTCCCAATCGTCCGCCACGCACCCTCGCGTACGGGGGGGCTTTTGCCTTCGAGGCTTCCGAGTCCCGACAAGTTCCCCTCACCCCCTTGTCCCGCCCACCGCCGTCTCTGGGGCTGACGTGCTCGTCGTTTCAACCGACCAGGAATCCCAGGACGACGCGGCGAGAAGGGAGCTGTCCCAATTCTGCCATTGGTGACGAGTGGGCCGCCTGCAGTCATATGAATCACGCTGGGCCCCGGGCCATCCCTCGAGGTCTTGCTCTCGACGTGTTTGAAGCTGATTACCATTGCAAAGTTCCGAGTCCCAGAGCTGGCTAAAGGGAGCAGTTCGGCGGCAAATGCAAAACACACGCGTTGGCGGGCCTTGGGCCATGGTGGCAGCCACTGGCCGGCTGATGCTGCGGCCATGATCAACAAACAATCTCCACCGCGGTGCAGGGAATCGCGAGCAAGCTCCAGCCCGGCGTCGCGAATCACTGCCTTGCTTTGCAGCGCCCGGCCGGCGACATCGTGGTAGACTATTTTGGGTGCAGGTGGCAGCGCGAGGGGTCTGGTCCTGTTCGCAGACACTAGCTCCCTGGCGCCTTGATTGTTGTTGTTACTCCGCGCCATCATGACCAGCAGTGTCGTAGCTCGCGTTGTGTGCCACGGCAGCTGGCCAGCCGGCCACGACGACAGCGACAGCGACCGAGAGCCAGCCCTGTGCAGAGCGCCGCAGAGCCTGAGCACACGGCCGTGTTCCGGTGAATGTGCGCCGACCCCGTGACTGTGGTGGTGTTTGGACATTCCGCCATCAAACCAATTCATCGGCTTCCCATCTCGCTAAGCCCAAGCCGGGAAGCCCTGCGTGCAGATCAGAAGCAACCAGCAGCGGATTTCTTCTGCTCTCCCTCCGCTTCCTCCTCCCTCCACCTCTGCCACCGCCCGCTACGGGTGCCCTCCGCCTCCTCACTTGCTCTGTGGTGCAGCCCGTCCTCTGCGCCGCCGACCGAGCCCCTCCACAGACCGCCTGCCCCCCCGTCCTGCAGCCCTCGATCCACGGCCAACCCTCTCCTCGACATGCCATAATGCCCCCCGTGCTGTCACGAGAGTCTTGTCGAGTGAGCCTTTCCCGGCGGCTTGGTTTATAAACGAGAATGAAAACTGTTCCATCGGTAAATACTTCTGTCTCCTCCATCTGCACCTCTGCACCTCTGCACGGCGTCGGGTCGCATCCTCAGCAGCCCTTGCATTGTTTTGACTGCAACGCCTGCGTCTCTGCGTCCGAGAGCGGCGCCGGCAGCTTGCCAGTCTCGTCGAATATAGCTCCCGTCCACGTCCCACCGAGCGCCATGACTGACGCATCCTCGTGATACAGCTTTGTGCAACTGCCACTGTCGTTGGTGCATCTGCCGTCGGCCTGTCCTTTGGTCGCGAGCATCCCCCCGACCGCCCTAATAAGAGAAAAGCAACCCCAGCACGAGAGCTGGACCGCAGGCCAATGTCTGCTGCCGTGCAGAGCTCTGCGACGACGAACGCTCCCCACTCCTTTAGCTCCCCTATAACACGCTCCACCTCCTCTCGCGTCCCGGTAGCCACCCGCCTCAGTCACGATGGACGACAACAGCGGCGGATTGTGAGGAGAATGACAAGCGTCGAGCCGTCCCTGAATCCGCAAGGCAGTGTGGTCAAGGGCTGTCCTTCGCCGCGCGAACCTGACGTAGACGATATAGACCTCCCGGCCCACCTGCCATCGAGACGAGCATCGTGGATCAAACGTCTATCCACAATATCGAATTCACAACACTCGAGCCGAAACTCGAGCCCCGGCCCAATGTCCCCGACCGTGTCGTGCTCCAATGGTTCAATGGCATTTTCTCACGACGGCTCGACTGCTCCCATGGTTAACAAACGATCACCCTCCCCGCTACCCCCAAACAAGCTTGTAAAGCGATCATCCTCAGTACACGTATCTCGGGAGCCGCTAGTCCAGGGCTCGGGGTCTCGCCTACCTTCACTCCGCCGTCCAGCCACCAGTCACCAGAGATCAGCGACACTTCATCAACACACTGCGTTAGTGGACATGCCTCTAGAGGAGCAGCCGCAGCTGTCAAGGTCCGATAGTGATGTGGAATACGCCCAGTTCTTTAGAGCTAAGGTCGCCAAGGAGAAGACGCTGTCAAAGAGGAGGTCGTCTGTTGCAAATGTGAAAAGCTTGAGGAGGATATTTCCAGACGACAAGCACAAGCCGACGCTACTACTCGCAAAATCCGTGTCGACAGGAGCTAATGAGCCTGATGACACGTTCAGCGACGATGGCGAAAGCGTGTTCTTCATAAGTCGACCCGGCACGCCGATGAGCATCACGGCGGTTATCGCAACCACAACCGACGCATCCAACGCAGACGAGAGCATGCCGCATCGCGGTCGACGGTCTATAGACGTCGCCGACGATTCCGCACGGCCCAGGCGCTCCTTCTCCATTACCGACTTCCTGTCACCAGGATCCAGCACCAAGAAGCAGCGAGTCTCGAAATTACCCGGAGCAAGGCTGGCTCGCAAGTCAAGTCAAAGGGTGAGCTCTGCTCCCCTTCCTTCGACAGACAAGAGACAAAGTGCGACTGCACACGGAGAATCAACGACGGCATCGGCGCGGCGCGACTTAACTGACCCCGCTCTTGTTCGACGCGAAATTTCCACGTCCAGCGGACCCACCACAACAGGCAACTTACGAAATGGACTACGTGGTGGTTCTACTACTTCTTCATCACCGTTGCCCGCATTACCATCGCCTCGTCCCGGTATGACGGCAGACCGCACCCCGGCGTCAATGCATCAAAGCGACATTAAGCCCTCCGTCTCAGCAAGCACCAATCAGATACCGCCCTCGCCGACCCTGGCTCACACGGGACGGCCGTCCCGACACTCTGTCGCCCCGTCAGAACAGGCTTCTACATTGGTGGGATCGGACAACGAGGCTCGTGGTGTAGGATCTGGCGATGAGGACGACGCGGATCTCCAAAGTGAGACGGTGTTTGATTCGCTACGCACTGGCGCAACAAGAAGTACTTCGGGCGCCCGCGGCCCTCGCATTGAGACGATATTTGACGAGTCTCCCCCATCAAAGGTTAAAGTCACCGCTTTACGAGACTTGCTTCCAAGGGGAACCTTCCGGGAGCAAACCATCGATGGTGCTCCCGGTCAACAAAGCATAGCCGAGGAAGAGGAGAGCATATCAACACCGGTGCGCACGGTAGTTCCAGAGCGATCGCTTCACGAGTCACCAAGCCTAACACGCGGGCTGTCCGCTCCTCTATTCCCAAACCTAATTCCCTCCTCGCCTCCGGACATGCCAAAACCACTCTCGCTTGGAACTCTGGAATGGGACTCGACAACTGGAGACGACGACGACAGCAGTCGTTGGTCAGTGGAAGATGAAGAAGAGGACGATCCGTGGGGTGATTTCCCTACCCGCGCGCCAGCCACATTCATCGCTACACCCGTGTCACTGGGACGCCACAACCCTCGACTGCTCGCTTCAGGCTCTAGCCCCAAGCCATCTACTCCACAACATCTCGTCATCGACCACGGAGATAGGGACGCTCGAAGCAGCATATTTGATTGGTCAGAACAGCAGCCCGCCGATAAAAGCTCGGGCAATCGTACACCGCCACGTCCTCGGACCGTACATGGCAAGAAGGACGCGGACCGCAGAGGAAGTCGGTCAGTTGGCCGTCGGGCGCCCAGCGGGTTGCACGCTCGCAGCCAAAGTGTGCCTGTTGTCCCGGATGCCGCTGGCAAACGTAGCACCGTAGTCACCAACAAATTCGGCACCTGGGGCGTGGGAAGCAAGGGTGTGACAGAGGATTGGAATGACGACTTCGACTTTTCAGATCTCCACGAGCGGCCCGCAGCAGAAGGTGCAGCTGCATCCCAGCGGATCGACAGCGGCACAGCCATGGTCGTACCAAAGAGCATACAAGAGCAGCAGAGCAACGTCCTCGCAAACATTGGACTCTTGCGGGAGTGGGGCCTGCTGATTGAGGAGCTTAAGGAGCAGAGAATCCGGGCTGTCGCGCTCGACATACTCGACGGTCCACACGCAGGGATGTGGGAAGAGGTGGATGCGATGATAGACCTCGCGGATCAGGAGGCGGAAAACGACGGCGTTGCTCGCCTATCACCTCCCTCGTCGCCCGGTTTTGACGAGGATGCTTTTGATGACGTGTCTGGCTCCAGTCCCAATCACGGCCGGGGCAGGCGCACGTCGGGGTTAGCGAGCGAAGCGCTTGGCAAGAATCACGCCCCTCAGCCAGCCCGACCCAGGCGGAAGTCGATACTGCCACCCAACAACGACATTTTTGGACCCCAATCGTCCCCAATCCCCTTCACGGCTCGGCACAGGTCCCCCATAGTGGTGTCAGATCCCAAGCCAATCGTCACGCGGCCGCGCAAGGACTCGGAAGCGAAAGCGCGGTTTGTGATAGAGTCGCTCCAGAAGAGGAGGAGCACACACGAGCCCGTTGCAGATTCGCAGCCCACTGCCACGAAAAAAGTCCCGTTCGACACTGCCACGCTTCGACGCATCGTTCCCTACGTGAACACGTTGACGCGGAAGGTGAAGGATGCATTGAGAGAAGCAGAGGGATTGTATTCCAGTCCCAGTACAAGCCCGAGAGATCCGCAGTTCAGCAAGATGTTTGCTCACACGGACAACGACATAGCCACGCAAATGAAACTAATGACAGTCATTTAGACGCAAAAGCTACGATGTATGGAGCATGGTGAGGGGACTGGTCTTTCCTTGGAAGCGCTCCGGTTACGATAAACAACAACAACAACAACAACAAAAGTTCGGGCGGGCCAAAAATTCCTTCTGGGTCTGTTCTCTCTTCTGGATTAGCGTTCGAGCGGCCAACTCGAAGACGTTGACTTGGTCAACATGTATTTCTTATGCTGCATAGGCTCCCGTGGACAGTTACTGCATCTGGTCGGATTTCACGTCTCTTGTTTCTGCTAGCATGGGCTTTGTGCATCCATTGTGGCTCTCGCGACTGGGTGTTGGATGCAGCACGATTTCCTCTTGTTTAAGCAGGTGCACAACGGCGTTTGGCTGGGGTCAGTTTCGTTGACTTTGAAAAAGCCTGGGCGCGGATTGCGCGAGCCTGATGGAGCTTTTCGGTCATGTACAAAAGGGGTTGGTCTCATTTGAATGGATGGCTCTTGTTAGACGGCCCACAAACAACATTGCATTGCAGCTCGTAGTTCCTCCATGAAATAAAGAAGCTTGGAACATGATTAATTGCTGCCGTGAGCGTGAGCGTGTTCGTGCCGCCCCTTGCCGATATGCGCGATGCTATTGTGCGGCCCCTCGAGGTCCTGGGTTCGACAGCCGCTGGGAATCAGGAACTTCCTTGATGAAGCCGTTGCCCGTGACACACGGGCCCAGGCTCGGAGCACAGCACAGTCTTCCCTTTGTAGAATGTCAATCCGGGCCGTGGTTCGCATTTGCGGCAGAGTGGAACGAGACGTGGGCGTGGCGGGACGTGCAATTTTTGTTCATATCCAAATGTTTCGCTGCTGTCACCTGATGTCCGTCGCTGCCCCAAGAGGTCATGGATGGATGGCAGGCATGCACTCCGCACTCCACCCCTCCACATCGCGGGTGCGGATGAAAGCCCCCCTCGTTCAACGCGACACATTCGGCTATCTGGCAATTCACCCCCTCGCATTTGCATTCCCAAGATGGCCCAGGCCACCGGTTTGCATCGCCACTGCCAATGCCACCGTTGACACTTCGCGCGTTTGGCATCCGCGCAGGCGCCCGGCGATGACGCAGCCTCCAGACCAGCAGCCGTCAAAGGGAGGAATGCAAGGCAGCCAAACCGCGTAGTACACTCCTCCAAGACACAACCGCCCAAAGCAGCAGGTGCTCTGCAATCACACGGCTACATAGATTGACCTCGCCGTCGCCACCGCCCTCAATTGTCCACTTGCTCCGGCTCCTAGCTCGTAAGCTCCTCGGATCCTCGAATCGTCAAACAGTCAATCTGTACCTGCATCGCTTGAATACGCGTCCCCTGTCTTCCCCTCTCGTCTCCAGCCGGATCACAGTTAATATGGCCTGGCTGAAGGGGCTTCTGGCCGTTTTATATATTGCCCGGGTCAGTGCTCAGAGCTCGACTGCATCAACAACTGCAACCGCGTGCTCGAGCACCATCGCGCCGAGGCATGCGCCGTCCGTTGCGCCTGGCTACAGCGTCCAAGTCGTTGCGTCGAATCTAAGGGATCCGCGGGGGATAATCTTCGACTCCAGCGGCCATTTACTCGTCGTGCAGCAGGGGTATGGCATTTCGTCTCTCAGTTTGACCGACGACGGCGGGGCGTGCGTGAGGGCTGGACAGCCCACGGACATTGTTCTCGGCGAAGGAGTGAGTTGATTTCTGTCCCTGGAAGCACAATTGTGACTCCAAAGTTCCACATACATTTTGCACATATCTCTGACGTTGGGCTCGCAGTTTAACCATGGAATCGAGTTGTCGGCCGACGGGAGCACACTCTATGCTTCCTCTCCCGAGGCCGTGTACTCATGGGACTACGACGCCAATGAAGCGCGAAACACCTCTGGTCCGCGCGAGCTCATCGGCCAGATGGGCGATGCAAATGGTCATGTTACGCGAACGTTGCTGCTGTCGAGGCAGGTCGAAGGTATGCTACTAGTCAGCAGGGGAAGCATGTCCAATCTGGATCCTGCGGCTCTTGACATCTCTACCGGTGTGTCGACTATCAAGGCTTTCAACATATCCAACGTCACGTCCACCCCCTACAACTTCGCCCAAGATGGCCTGCTGTTGGGCTGGGGGCTCCGGAATTCCGTAGGCGTCGGCGAAGACCCGGCTACGGGAGGCATTTACTCGGTCGAAAACAGCGTTGACAACTTTGTTCGCGATGGGGAGAATATCCACCAGAACAACCCCGGGGAAGAAATGAATTTCCACGGTTATCTGAACGGCACTGAGACCGATGAGCAAGGTGAAAACTACGGATATCCGTCTTGCTATGCTGCTTGGGATGTGTCCGCTATTCCTAACAATGAGGGGATTGAGGTTGGAACGCAGTTCGCAATTGGAGACCAGAACAGCACGCTGAACGATACGTTCTGCCGGGAAGATCGAGTTCCCCCTCGACTCACATTCCAAGCGCATACCGCGCCTCTTGACATTAAATTCAACAGCAACGGATCCGCAGCGTGGATTACCTTCCACGGCTCATGGTAAGCCTACGCCTTCGACCTCATCCTCCCCTGCTAACTAGACAATGAAGGAACCGTGATGACCCCACTGGCTACAAACTCTCCGTCATCCCTTTCCCACCCCCACCGTCCACCTCCAACACCTCCACCATAGACATCCTCACAAACCCCGATCTGTCAAAATGCCCATACGAATGCATCCGCCCCGTAGGACTAGCCTGGGACAGCCAGGGCCGCCTCTTCATGAGCTCCGACGCCACGGGCGAGATCTACGTCATTGTGCGGAACGACGGAGGCTCGGTGGACGACGCGTCGCCGACGAGTGGCCTGCCGCCGACGAGTACAGGGTCTGCGCCCGGGGCGAGCGGGACGACTGCGGGAGCGGAGCCAGCATTTGGAGGAGGCGTGAGTGTGAGGGATGTCACTGCTGTCGTAGCGTTTGTCATGGCATTACCGTTTGCGTGATGTCGTTTGGAGGAACAAGTAGAGGGCAGCGAAGTTAACCGCTGCATCTATAGTCATGAATGATGAACCGCTCGTCGAGTTTCAATTCTTCTTTTTTACCCGTTTGAAATCAAGAACGTGAAGTTGTGTGTGCTCATCATGGCTACCAAGGAGAAATCTAGAACCCTGCTGATATTGACGCCGATATTGACATTGGCGATGGATGCTTCCCAGCACAGCAAATACTTCAATGCTCTCTAACATGCCAAAACCCCCTCCTATACATGTCTCCTTCCCTCCATGTTGGGGGCGGGGGAAGGAGCCAAACACCATTTCACTCCCAAGTGGGCCTTCAAAGGATCGAACGACGAAAACAACTTAGCCGCCCTACTACATCCGACTACATCCGCAGCAAAGACTCTAGCGCCATTTCCCCATTCCAACGCAAAATTTCCATAAGCATACCTGTTAGATCCCCGTTGTGTTGGGGTTTAGGGGGAGGGAGGGGTGCAGACGGGTCCACAGATCCGCGGCGAGCGGGAAACATGTTACACATGAGGAGCTTTATTTCGAAGATGCAAAAGCAAATACCCATCTACACATGTGCTCGAAGCGCAAAGTTGCGGGGAGAAAGTAGATTAAGATTATAGATGGTAGATGGTGGGAGTATCAAAACTAAGCAAAAGAGCAACTAAATCGGCGTTTTCAATCTCTCGGTATGCAATTCCCCGCAAAAACGGCTATGCAATTTTTGTGGCCTAGAAGCCCTTCGCCGTGCACGCATGATATCTCTCCTCAAAAGCTGTAGCGAGTAAGGATGTGTGGATATCCGACATGACCACTAAACGCTGGCCAGAACTTCTCGATTGTATGTACACATGTGCAGATGGCTAGATTGCAGTATGAGTATATAGATAGGGCAGGAGAAATGTGAGAGTATGGGGGAGAAAAGCCAGCACCAATGCTACCTAAGTGTATATGATCGACGCCGAAATATGCATGAAACAGGTAAAAGCATGTCCGTTGGGTATATGGGAATGGAATGAAGAATGATAGAGCGTCAGGACGCCAAATAAATGTCAATGGAAGCACACCAACAGCGTGGAGCATTTCGAGCGAGTGGTGATGATGGTGAGTGTCGTAGTCGTGGAATCAAGCGTGAGGAGGCGACAGCTCATTCGGCATCGTCGTCGATGACTTCCGGATCATCGTCGCAAGCCCAGAGGATAAACGGACCGCAATTATCGTTCTGTAATATCTTAGTAGTCAAGATCGATGTACTCATGTTGACACCTCCGAGCGATATTTCAGGAACGTGGTACCACTACCACACTCTGATGCGAAACCCATAGAGGCAGATAAAGCAGAGCGAGGTACCTCATTTTACCCTTTTTCCAAACTACCGGATAGTCCTTCTCGCTCGGAGGTGACGAATTGTGGGGCTCGGATAGGAACTCACATTGAAATCCGGCTCCTCGGTCGCAGCCCACCATCGGCCTAGGATGATGCGTCCACCTGGGAGAACGACCCCCTCATAGGCCCACAGATCGTCTTCGCTGACCTGGTCGTAGTCGTCTAGGAAATGCTTCATCAAAGTCATGCGCTGCCACCCGGGAATTCCACACTGCGGATGAAGAGGATTCAGCCAGCCGGAGGCGAAGAAGTCATTCTCGTCGTCAGTGCCACTGCCGACCAACTGGACAGACTTGTACGTGTTTATCGGAGACTTGTGCTTGGAATGAAGTTGTGCCCTAGTACGTTGAGGAGGATTAGGGAGGGGTGGGCGGCGCGACTGTAGGCGATCCTCAAACACCTGTGGCCACGGGAGTTTTCCTGGTTCCACGAAATTAAGCTTGAGCGTCTGCGGAGTCTAGTCAGCGCCTATCTAGAACTAAAAATCCTACTAGGGAGCTTCCACAGCCCGGAGGGTTCGCTCGGGTGAATATATATGTGGCCAACTTACCTGGATCATCCCTTCATCGACGCTTCTATCCATGAACAAAATGTCTTTCTTCTTTGTATCCTTTCGACGTAACCTCTTAAGCTCATCAAACTGGAGGTAAGCAAACGTACCCTTCCAGTGCTTACTCAATGGGTAGCAGCCTCCCTCCAAGCGGCCTCGCCAAGCTGACGGCTTCTCAGAGATGGGTAGATCAGCAAGCTTGCCGCACAGTCGCCCCATGTCTTCGTTCGTCATGTAGGCTCGGAAGAAGTCTAGGGTGTGGAGGAGCCACTCCATATTGACTTGATCTTTGTTTAGGCCGGTGAAGATGCGCGCATCATTAGCGGGAGCGTACACAGCCTGCTGAGACTCATCAAACCCGTAGACCGGAAGTGTAGTGCTAGCGTCGAGGAGGAATTGGGAACACATCAGCTTAATGGCTGCAAGCTCGGGATTGACGGCTTTGTCGTTATTCACTCGTCTCTTCGAATGGAAGATCCTTGAGCCCAGTACAAATTTGACGATGTGATCTAGGTTGGGACAATGCGGACGCCCATATTCGTCGTACTGCGGGGGGCCCTGAAAGGACTCTACACGGAGTTAGTACACAGTTGCAAAGGCTATTTCAACGTGCTGACCATTGATGAGTTCCTTGAGAACTGCCAGCACTTTCTTCTCGGGTTCTGAATGCCCATGAGTGAAGATAGATCCAGTCCCGACCCTGAGCACCTGTCGGCGGACTTGATACCTTCCCTTCAACTCTTGATTCGAGATACCTTCCTTGTAGGCGTATGTTTCGCGAAATCTTGCGCGCCAGTACGAGAGCTGATCACCGAGAACGGCATCACGCGTTGCCCTACAGATGCTTTGGAAATTGGCAATGTCTTTGTCTGTGTCCAAGTAGTGTGCGATGGCCTTGTTTAGCTGTCAAGGGGACGTTAGGTGGTGGCGGTAATACACGTGATAAGAAGACTCACTTCGATTGGCAAGGCGCTGAATGCCGCGAATGTTGACGGTACATAGCGGTCCATCGTGATAGCTCAAGCCTGCGGAGCTTGACCGCAGGTGGCAAGAGAGGTGGTTGAGTTGCAACTGCCAATGAGTGGAAAGAGTGATGCCTGCCAGGGCGGATTTTTGTGAGCTGTCGCCCGCCTCTAGGTGAAGACCGTGACAGGGTGTGTAGTGGCGGTGAGTGATCTGAAGTCCGCGATAAAACGGATTGGAGAATAGGCGGTGTCTGTGGGCAATATCTGCGTCCGCCTTCACCCATCAAGTAGCAATGAGAGTAGTTGGTAATCGGCAATTGGAGACGGAGATGAACGTGTCCTATCGTGAAGAATGGGCCCCAAGAGACGGCATCCAAGGGTGAAAGCGCAGTCGGTGAGAGTTTGAGGGCTCTAGCACGGATATCGTCTACTTAGACGTGCTCAAAAATAGAAAGAAAGCTCGAAGAGGAAGGAAAGACAGGCGATTTGGGCAGGATGTCTATGCTGCCCTGCCCCATCCACCGAGAGGTAGTATCTTCTATACTGCCTACAACGTCTACAACATCTATGATGACGTACATAGTCTACGCCCCCCACACCGCTCTAAGTCTTCCGAGGACCGCTGAAATACTTGGAGGCGACGACAAGAGTGAATGAACCTTTTAGGAAGACCCCATTGCTGAAATCGAAAAGGAGAGGCTGCAACTAGAATTAAATCTAGTATAGGGTCTTTGAAGAAATATAAGGAAAGAGAAAGGTTGACATGGCGGGATCAACCCAGAGATGAATAATATGATATTTTAGATTTGAACTTCTTCTGTTTGGTCACTCTATTCCAGGTTTTGGAAAACGGCTACCGCTCCAGAAATCAAACCTTCAGCATATTTAGTTATACTGACCATCCCAATACTCCCCTCTTTCGCTCCCAACTGCCGGGTGACTCCAGATGCTCTTGTTATACCGCATGTCTATCTCGCAGCTCCTTGTGTCTGCACTACTCCTCAACCGTCTTGACGCACTCCCATCCTCCGCTTAGTCTCTCCTTCCACAAGCTGACACGGTTGTCGCCAGTGCTGACAGCAAGCACGTTGCCACTCAGACTCCAGCTCACGCGCCATGCGACCGCTTCGACATTGAGAACTGTAGACTTCCAGTCCCCTAGATATCGTCAGTAACTGATTGTGCACTGGCTGCTATATACATACGGAGATCCGAGGAGGTCCAGATCCGGACCGTCTTGTCTTGAGAGGCGGAGGCAATATATGACTTGGAAAGCACAGTAGGTGACCACGCGACATCGCGCACCCAGTCGGTGTGTCCTGGCAGGGTTGTGAGGTGGCTGTATGTCCCCTGGTCAGGCGAAAACTCCCACAGCTTGACCTGACAGTCACTGCCCCCTGTCACAAATCGCCTCGCCGCACCCGGGCTATTCCCGCTCGCCCCCATCGCCTGTCCCGGCGCCACAGAAGGAGCCCACGACACACTGTTGACGCCCGATCCACAGGCTTGGAATATCTGATGCGACCAGTTGTTGTCTTTGAATTCGAGCACAGAAACGTTGCCGTCGGAGGAGGCGCAGGCGAGGAGACAGCCGACTTCGTGGGGCGCCCAGGCGACGAGGTTGACGCTGGCGTTGTGGAGAGCAACTTCGTAGATCTTCTGCCATTGATTGTTGGACTCGCGCCAGATGAAGACTTTTCCATCGTAGGAGGAGGAGGCAAGTATGTTGCCATACTTGGGGTGGGCCTGTTTAAAGTGTATCAATACATTTCCCGCCTAGAGAATGGGGGATTGAAGAACTTACCCATGCTACACACCACACTGCGCCCTCATGTCTGTGTTGTCGCATTAGTAGCTAGGGGCCGGGCCGCGGGAGGGACGACATACCCCTTCAGCGTCTCAACCAGCCTATGCGACTCTCCCTCGACCTCGAATATCTTGATCGTCTTGTCCGACGAGCATGTCGCTAACCGTCGGCCGTAGTAGTCCAGTACGGCATCGTGCTGCTCGTCGTTAGCCTCAATCGAGAGGAGGTCCACCACTGTGTTTGGCGCCATCCCTCCAGTCCGCCAGAGCATGCAGCGTCGGGAGTGTCGAGAGATGTAGTGAAGGACATACTATCATGTCATCGTGGCCGGAATTCGCTATTACGTTGGCCTGGAATGCGCATTAGCGAGTGAAGCTCAGGAAGGCGCGTCTGAATAGGAAGAGCTTGCCATTGTGAATTAAGGGTAGAGGTGAGAAGGGAAAAGCGTGTTGTAGAGGGTTACTAGAGGGAAGCGAGATGTGAATTCACCGACGGGCATGGAGCTTGGTTGTCTTGGTGTGCTGCTGTGGCCTCTGTTTATGCAGGGGTCCGAGCGGTGATGAGATTAGATTAGATCTTTGAGATGCTTAGTAAGTCGGACGACGACTTCGTCCACGGCATTTCGGATTGGATTACTCACTCACCCTCAAAAATGTCGTCGAAGATCCAGTTCATCGTGTCCACCGGCAGCACTTCCAAGGAAACGAAGAGAGCTCAGCGCAAGTTAGTTCGTTCCCATGTCACGGCCCAGCGATATCGCACGAAGCGGACGCACGATGTACGGGCCTTTGCACGCAACAATCCTAAGCTCGTGTCCATCTATCCTGAGAATCCTGCATATGAATCATCTGAAGACTCTCTGATAGCAGCACATCATGCATTGTATTTAACGAAGAACATATCTCCCGAGTCAAGCGCGGACCATATCCCCCAACCACTCGCTACCGGGAATCCGACAAGTCTAATACAGTTCTCTCCTGGGAAATACAGCCTGGATAGAGTCTACGACTTGGGACCAGAAGAGTATACTGGCTACTGGATTCAGTCTCCATATGCCTTGCCCCCGCTCGCAGCACCCTTCGACGATCCCTTCGTCCCTATACCTACTACCATATCCCCGCGAATATCGAAACATTTGTTCTACTGTGCGTATAACTAATCCTTGCGCCTGTTGGCAAATTTGTCTCATACGATGTGTCTAGACGTCAACGTCCTGATGCCGAAAATGCACCCAAGCTACGCGACAAACTCCGTTCGAAAGACGTTCCGCTGTTCGTCTCTTGCAAATGCCGACGAGCTGTCTCTGAGTGCCATGTCGGCGTACTCAGCTACGTCACGTGCCATGCAATCCGGAGACTTGATCAGAGGCTCGGGAACTAGTGGTTTCCACGAATCAGTCTTTGACAGGATATACTTCAAGGGGAAGACCATAAAGCTTGTTAATGATAGGTTGGGGAAGGTGGATGAGGCAATTGCTGATACTACGATAGGAGGGATTTGTGACTTGATTTACCTAGAGGTAAGTCTTCCTTGATTCGAGAAAGCCCTGAATACATGTTAACGTTCAAACAGACATTGACCGGAAACCTTGTCGAAGCTGCAACTCACATGAGCGGACTGCGGCGTCTAGCAGCACTTCGACGGAAAAAGAACTACCCCATGCCCTTTTCCGTTGCCACTAAAATTCTTACGTTCGTATTCATCCCCTATACCGCTTACTGTTCCAACATACTCATCTGGTTTAGGTGTGCTGTGAAATTGGCGGCCCTCACCCACACCGTACCTGTGGTCCCCTTTACACTTAACTACAGCCTATCACTTCCCATACCGAGCATGTCTCATGTGCTTCCCAACATTGGGACAAAGCTCATCAAGGACTGGCCTCAGATCTCCCAAACAGCCGACCAAGACTTCATCTACACTCTCTACGATTTGGCGAGTATGACGCGCCACACGGAGGCTATTTACGAGTTCTTATTTCCATATGTCGAAGACGACTCGTACTACCAACATATCAACACTCAGAATCTCTCCGTCGAACACCGCCTACTCTCGTATGTTCCTAGCAATACGCGAGGAAAGTGCGTGCAGCTCGCCTGTATCCTCTTTGTGAATACGTGCTTGGTCCGTGGATTCCCTATTTCGGCAGCTATAATTCAGAACGTTGTCACTGTCTTGCGGGACATTTTGAAGGAAAGTCTGGAAGCGAACGACTGGGAATCACATGTAGACGTGCTATTTTGGGTTCTCTTCATCGGGTCTTACTGCACAGAGAAGGATAACGAAGATAAGGTCCTTGTCAACGCTTTTAAAGATGTGGTGACAATTCTTCATCTAGACTCGTGGGAGGATGCAAAATATTTGCTGTCGTCTTTCTTCTATGTTGAGAGGATTCACGGGGACTGGGCGAGGGACATCTGGAGCAATAAGTAACTCTTTATACGGGAGCTTCAAAGAAAAGAGTCTACAACACCGTCTACAACACCACGACTATCCTCCGCTATTTTATGACCGCACTTTGTACTCAGACCTTGAGTACGCCCTCCAAAACCCTCTCACTAGTCTCCCACAACTGCTTCGCATTCCGCTCATCCCTCGCTAACGCGCTCGGCTCCTTTAACCCTCCCCACGGCATCACAAACCCACCCTTGTACCTCTCTACTTGCTCCCTGGGCTCAGGATGCGCAGCCGCAAACAGCGGCGTGATCCCACCGTCCGCGGGACTTATGCTCTGCTTGAAAATCTCAGTATCTCTACCGCCCAAAAAGGCCGCGGCGCCGTTCGTCCCAACCGCCCCAGGATGCACGCTCAGCGACAGAATTGGGACGCCTTGCGCGTCGAGCCGGCGCTGTAGCTCTTTCGCAAATAGCACATTCGCTAGTTTTGCGTATCCGTAGCGGATGAAGATGGATTGGATATCCCCAATGTCCGTGCCAAAGGTGTCGCCAAAGGCGGCGAGGGGCCCTTCGTCAGCAGTGCTACGGGGGGTTTCGAAACCCTCGTTGAAGGCAGAGAGAGAGTCGAACCGGGCCACGCTCTCGGGGACATCGTAGTGCGCTGTCGAGGACATGGTGACGATACGTACGTCGGGATTGATCTTCGCTGTCTTGATGAGCAGCGGGATGAGCGTTGTAGTGAGGAGGAATGGTCCCAGATGGTTTATCCCAAACCCGGGCGAAATGCCATTTGCATCGACATCCGAGGCCTTAGTCAGAGTCGTCGAGGCTGCATTATTCACGACGATATCGAGGCGCTCTTCCTCTGCGAGGAACTTCTCCGCCACACGCTTCACGCCCTTGAAGTCGCCAAGGTCCATGACCAGCGGCTTGAGCAAGCTAGTGTCTGAAGATGGGGAGGAGGATGCCATGATCTTGATAGCGGAATTTGCTTTCTCGAGACTGCGGGCGCTGACGAAGACCTTGGCACCCTTTAAGAAGAGCTGGTAGGCCACATTGTAGCCAATTCCGTCTGGGGAGTTTGCTCCGGTTACAATGGCGGTTTTGCCAGTGAGCGAGGGGAGGGAGGACATGTCCCATTTGTCTTTGCGGACGATTTCGTGGTGGTCGGTCATTTTGGGAGATTGGATTGGATGAATTGGTGTTAGGCTTGTTTGCTAGCTAAAGGGTCATAGAGGAGAAGAAATAGTAGTAGAGTTCTGTTGATTGCTGTCTATAATGCCCCCATCTTTATAACCCTTCACCACAAACACGAACACGCCCTCCTCAAACCCCCATTTCAAATCAGTTGAGATTACTATGCTCTTCACGCTCCGAATTATTTTGTCCGCACCACAACAGCCATTTTAAGAATCGTCTCGGTCATCCACCACAGAAGCACGGCAAGAACCGCCAAGCTCCGCAATATCCATTTTGGGTAAGGCAAGACTAGCGTACAATCTGGGAGGTGTAGTTGGATTTGTCACGTCTTAGCTTCAGTATGAGATATGGCGAGATGGCTGACGACGGGTTGCAAGGTCGCCTTGGATGTGCAATTTATCCAAATTCATTGGATACGGCAGGCTAGGATAACTATTCAGGAGCGGAATTGAAATCAAACAGGTCATCAAGAAGGATTTGCCATGTTCAAGAAGAGTGGTACGATGGCTTCAATACAATATACACTACAACAAATGAAACAAGTAAACATAAGGTCTCCAGCATCCATTATGTCCGCCTAAACCCACACCCGATCCGTCTGCTTCGGTGTATCCTCTACGTGCGGTGCCTTCTCCGTCCACTCTGCCGTCGGGTCGAATGGTTCCACTACTTGCTTATTCCTCTGCACCCCCCCGGAGAGCGCTGCTCCAATGAAACTACCATAGATGACCTGGCCTTTGACTTCCTGCCGCGCAACCTGGCCGTCTTTGCCCTTTTTGGCGTCTTTGCCGATCCAGACGTTGCCTAGGAAGCACGCAGCTACGATGCTGAGGCCCATAAAAGGCAAGATGGACACAAAGGACCACATCACAGCCCTGGAAGCTGCGTTCTGCACTGATTGTTTCAGCGCGGGCGGCAGGCTGTCTAGGGTGCTAAGGTTGGGCGGGGCGTTGCCTTGGAAGGAAGTGTCTGAGGTCCCAGTATTGATGGAGCGGAGGTATGTGTTGTACTTGTTAGAGAAGACGGCGCTCATCATCGAGATGCCGATTGTCTCGCCTAGGGGGATCATGAAGGACAGAAGTGTCTGACTGGCTGCGATGCGAGTAGGCCAGATACCTGCCGAGTGGAGGACGACCGGCATGAATCGAAGGCCTGTTCCGGCACCGGCTAGAGCGAGCATTCCGTTTACAAGAGCTCTTTGACGGGTAGATACAGCCCATGTGAGGAGTGACAAACCAACGCCCTCGATGATAGAGCCAGCCATTAGAGGATAGAAGGTCTGTGCTGGCCAAACATTACACAGGAACATGGCCGAGTACACGCCTACGCCGAGGCCGGGCGTATAGTAGAGTAGTTGGACACCGGCCTGGCTAGCGCTGTAGCCTTCAGCCAGTTGCCAGTATATTGAGATGAAGTAAAAGGCCGAGACAAGCGAGACTCCAGTGGCGAAGTTGATGATTAGGATAAGCGACATGTCCTTCTTCCTAAATAAAGTAGATGGGATCATGGCGACTTGTCTCGGGAAGAAGCGGGTGGTAAAGCGGTCAGGCCCCAGCAAGTATTCGTGAACGAAAAATGTAATGATGAGCACACTCCCAATGACCAAGGGGGCAACGACCGCGGCAGACGACCACTTGTATTGTGTTCCACCCCATTGGATCGCGAGGATGATGAGTCCAATGCCGAAGATGAAGAACACCATCCCAGGCCAATCAATTGTAGCTAGCCCAGATATGTATCCTGTTCTGCGTGAATCGCCTGACTTGGCGGAGACACGGCCCTTGACGAGTTCCTTTCGCATCAGGAAGAATATGAGGAAGTGTGCGAGGACGGCGATGGGAATTGGGAGTACGAAGCAGTATCGCCAGCTCGAATTGGCCAAATAGCCCCCAATGACAGGGCCAACGGCATAACTAGACGGAGGAAGTTAGTAAAATGGTCGAGGACTAAGTTCTGCTGTACCTGCCAGCCCCTGACAAGATATTTCACTTCAACTGTGTAGGTGGTGACCGAAATTGGGTACAGGGGCAAAAGGATTATAAGGCAAAAGGTAAGATAACGTACCTGATGCCAGCGATTAAGGAGAAGACAGTATTGTTCTTAGAATTGTCGGCCAAGCTGACATTGTCGGAGAGAACGATTCGAGTAAGATTCATAACTCCAGCGGCGCCAAGACCTTGTAGAGCCCGGCCAAAGAGAAGCATGCCCCATGTTACAGCGGAAGCGCAGAAGACACTACCGATCAGGATCCAGAACATCTGGAATTGGAGTGCAGCATGCCGGCCGTAGATATCTGCGATTTGGCCTGATACCGGCACGAACGTCGTGAAAGTGAGCGTGTATGCAGCGACGATCCAATTGAAGCTTCCACTAAGATGGTCTTTGATGGTTAGCTAATGTGGTGAAGCAAAGGATGAAATCGAACGTACTGAAATGAGAAGAGATGATTGGAATTGCTGGAGCTACGATAGTGACGTCCACAGCAGCCAGGAAGTTAGGGAGGATAAGCCCAAGAATCAATTTCCACCGGCGCTTCCGTCTCTGTGAAGCTTCTGCTGCGATCCGGGCATTCTCTGTCGCGTTCACTGCTGAAGCTTTGGTAGTTGCTTCTGGGCTCTGAGGTGGGATAGCATTGGCCTGACCGTCAATGCGACTGTCCGAAGCATGTGGTGTGGCTTCTTGCCTAGGGGCAATTTCCGGTACCAGATGGCTTTCATCTGCGGTAGCAGCTTTTGCAGCCTTCTTCTCTCGTACTTTCCCTCGGATGTACCTGAAGAGGAGAATGGCCATCACGAAGATACAAGATATATAATAATGGAAAGAATAGGAGACGAATAACAGTCAAATAGGCTAGAGGAGGAAGAAATAGAAGTATGAGCTGAAAGCAGCAGCAGATTCCTATATGTACTCCGTCATTCACTTTGTCGACCATACCATATAGGGCCAGCAGGGCGGAAGGCGGAGCGTTCGAGGCTTATCTCGACGTGATGCATGGTCTTCATCACATCAACTAAGCTAATAGGGAAAACTTGCGAGGAACAAGACCCGCGAAGCTTTTTTGTGGCGCAGAGTAGTGTTGGGGATCAAAGGGTGCAAAATAGGTTTAGCGACGCGAAGCTTGCCTAAACAAGTAAGGTAGAATCCGCAAGCGGACGCATATGATATAACCTCAGGACATGGAAATTTGAGCGCGTAAAGTGAACATCGACTATCCTGAACTCAGTACCGGGTAGAGAACGTAGAGAAGCTCCGTCCTTTCCTAGGACTTTCACAAATCCGACAGACTTCATGATCGTCTCGTGCAGGATATGGGTGACGAATATTCGTGAAGTATCTCGCTTCCAGAGCTGAACTTAGGGCTGACATTCGTATTCATTCCCGGGCATTGTGCCTAGTCATAACGTACCATCACGAGGAAAACGACGGGTTGTGAAATCCAGACCCTACGTGTTGAAGCCCAAAGTGGTAGTGATCGCAGGTTTGATGAAAACGGAGTTCGGATGAAAGCGCCGACTTACTCCAATAAGGGATGTCGGGTTGCTCTCTAAGATTATCATCGTAGTCCATGGATCTAATATAGTTGCTCCATGAGTTCTCATCGTAAGAAATGAATAAAGTTGATACCGGGCGGTAAAAAGGACGCGTTTGTCGAAGTGAACTACACGCCGAGACGTTGCCAAGGCATATAGGGCTAGCCGGCCCAGCCTTCAGTCTGACGCAACTTCGGCATACGCGGTCGACCGGTCTTGACAGCTTACCACCAACCGTCAGTCGGCGACTTCTGTTCACAATGAAACCTGCGATAGCAATTCCGGCGATAGCAGCACTGGTATGAACTCTGGTACAAAATCTATGATATGTTGCACAGTGTGTGCCATATTAGTGGTCTCACGTGCTACAACATCGTGGAAGCTGTACCGAATCCACTCACTTTGTGGACTTTGCGCTGACTTGTACTTCCAACTTTGTAGCTGTACAGAGCTTGGTCCCGAAAGTCGCTCACACCTGTTGGAATTGCTGCGGCTTTTTTGACAGCAGTCGCTCACGCCGTTCATCCTTGGAGTGTGTTCTTTGCCTTGCTGGGAGTGTTCTTCTTAGCTGGGACGACTGTGACAAAGGTATTTTACTCTTCCCCTAGCTTCATATGTCCTGTGATTGACCCGAGAGATAGGTCAAACATGATATCAAGGCGAAGCTCACACAGTCCGCGACCGGCGCATCCGGAGGCGAGGGACCCCGAACTCATGTTCAAGTGCTGGCCAACTCTTTGGTAGCTTCAGTTCTGATCCTACTTCATGCGTGGCAATTAAAGAAGGATGGCTCATACTGGAATGAGAACCTGTGTTGGAAGCGAGGCAGCGATGTCCTGGTGGTGGGAATTGTCGCAAACTACGCAGCTGTTGCCGCCGACACTTTTTCCTCGGAACTCGGCATCCTCTCAAAATCCAAGCCCCGCCTCATCACCGCTCCCTGGCGCGTCGTACCTCCTGGAACAAATGGAGGGGTCACTCTGGCTGGACTCGGCGCTGGACTGCTCGGATCGTTCATAATAGCCTCTACCTCGACGTTCCTCACACCGTTTTGCAAAGATTGGAGCACGGTCGACCGAACCAAATACACGTTGGCGATGGTGCTCGCTGGATTCAGTGGCACACTTCTGGACTCCTATCTTGGGGCAGCTCTACAAGCCAGCGTCGTCGACGTCCACTCCGGAAAGATTGTGGAAGGAGAAGGCGGGCGGAAGGTCCTGGTTCACAGCCAGAACCCACTGGCCCTCAAACAGACGAGCAAAATCCGTAGCGAAGTGTCGAGTTACGAGGAGGGAGAGCAAGCCATAGCGAAGACGTCCGGACTCGATCATTCCGAAAAGGCGAAGATAGCGATGCAACGAGCTGGTGCGTCGGCATCCGTGGTTGCTGATGGGCATCATGAGAGCCGGAAGGTTGAAGTGGGGAATGATATCCTGGACAACAATGGTGTCAATCTTCTCATGGCAGCGTCAGTGAGCCTAGGAGCTATGGTTGTTGCTGCGGTGATCTGGGACCTGCCGTTGAGCAGCATTGTTTCTCTGTAGCGCTTCGTGCAGCATCGCACAGTCGTTGGTACTATTTGTATAACGATATCATGAAGAGACTATCATTCTAATAACTGCTAATCGTTGTCCCATGAAGTGCTCCATGCTAAGGAGTCTATATGCCAAGACCATCAGACGCTAAAAGCGGCGCGTCACTTTGTAGCCTGAGCTCCACAGCTTCAACCCCAACCCAGCTCCAATACATACCCACCTCACCTTTCCGACTATCCCAAACCACTCTTCACGCACCTAGCTATAAAGGTCCCCCAAGGAAAAATACTACCGAGGACTCCATCTACTACGCTTCGTCGAGACCTTCAATCAACCCAAAATGGTACGCAACGGCCAACCCACCCGACCTCCAATCTCACTAACACCCCTTCCAGTCTCTCCGCTTCGTCCCCGCCGCCGCACACCCCACGCACGTCTCCCCCGAAACCTCCGCACCCTCCGCCCCAGGCGTACACGACACTCTCCGCTCGCGCCTGGCGCAGACCTCCGCACCCTCCACCTCGTCCTCGTCCGCGAAACCAAACGTGCAGCTGCAGTCGGCCCACCCGCTCGAAGCACGCCTCGTGCAGTGGCGCGAGACCCAGGACGCCATGAAGATGGAGATGCTGCGCCGGCAGTTTGGCATCGCGGAGCCGATCCGCCGGGGCATGGAGCTCAAGATTGCTGCTGCGGGGGAGTGGAGGCCCGCTGTGCTAGGGCCGAGCAGTGGCGTGCATAGGGACATTCTGCAGGGGCGGGATTGCGAGGTGGGCTGGGAGGATGTTTTTGTCGGTACGTCTAAGTCGTTCTTCTGCTTGCTTGCTTGCTTGGCTGGCGAGATGCGGGGGGGATAATGAACGGGCGAGAGAAGGAATAGAAGCTAACGTGTGTGTGATGTGCAGGCAACGAACTCCGCGAAGTCCCCGACTTCCACACCGAGATGGAGGCCCGGATGAAGATGAACTGGTGAACGGAATACTGTTCGTAATGGTAAAAGAGGTGAAGATGGCGATGCGGAACCGCTGGCTGAATGGGCTCGCTATAGCTAGGTCTGGAACAGCGTGCTATTGCACTGGCTTTTAGCGCGCACAATAGCCCTCCAGGCTTCAGAGATAGAGTCCCGAAACCGACATAGAATCAGCGAGTCAAATGAAAGGATATCATTCATCCACCACTACCGCATCAAGGGGTCATGTGCACAGAAGTCCTTTTGACAGACGCAATAGCGTTGTGTAAGGTTTAGTCAAACTGTCTGAGTTTACCATTCGTTCGCCCTGGTAAAGATAATGAACCTCAAATTGACCGTCTATGATCCACACCTCTCTTCTGCAAATTGTCACTTCGCCACGAAACGGACAGCAAAACGGTGAATTCTAGTAATAGGGCAAAAGAATCAACCAAGCCGTACCATGCCCTACGTCGTCCGCTACGAATGGCTTCTACCCTCGATCCTCAGTGTTCGGTCCCATGAACTACCAACCTCCCCACACGCCGACGCTTCAAACACCACTACTGGTACAGCTCGTCCCAAACAAGTCTAGATAGCTGCAACAATTACAAAACGCAGAAATGGGAAACTCGTATGCACACATGAAGAGAAGTTAAGAAAGCCTGATAGACAGCGGATCGATAATAAACATAATGAGCCTAGGGACAGCCCTCAATCCCTCTCCATGCCAACCAAAACGCCGTTGCCATAGGGCATGAGATAAACGTACGCATGCGGGATCCAAGAAAACTAAGTTAAGAAGGGGAAGAGTCCCTATCGAGCGACAGTAGAACAAGGCGGGCGTAAGGATTGGAGACACAGGCCCACTGGTTGAGGGAGACAGTGGGTATGCGCCGCAGAAAGGCTATATCGGTCAAACTTCTCCCTCGACTATCTCTTCCATCGATAATGTGCCTGTACTCAGGGGCCGCCATTGGTATGTAGAGCTCGAGACACATGTCGCATAGCGCCCGTATAGCCAGGAACTCCCCATCTAGAGTACCGTCACAGAGGCTGCACCTGCATCCTGTTCAGACAAGCAGGTTAGCAGAGGAAACACTATAGGATAACGCAACGACAACCAGCATGTGACTCTTCGTCTCCATCTCTTCGGCCTCCGCCCTTGCCGGTCTTGGCATCATCTTCGTCGACAACTTCTTGCGGTTTGACGGTCATATGTACAACGTTAGGGGCTTCGGTATTGAATCGGCAGTCTAGAAATAGTCAGGTAGACGTTCATTACATCCTCCAAGCAAGAACGAAAAGGTGATGTAGCCAATTGGTGGCTCGGCCGAGCAACCGGTCAAGCCACGCCAAGAGGTCAAGATGCTCGAGACGGTGGGCTTACCTTTGAGTGGCGATTTATCGTCCAGCATGCGCCCAAAATGTATCAATCGTATTGAGCTAGGCGAGGATGGCCGAGTTTCCCACTCTGCGCCAAGATTGATTAGCCCTTGCCTTGTGGACCCCAGATGCTCCGGATGCTGCTGGGAGCCCGAGATGAGGGAGGATACACATACCTTCTCGCCAATCCCGCCATATCAGCTCTTTGAGGGTGTATACGCTTATGTTGTAGGGGTCCATAGCTTGCACGGTGATGTTACGCTTCTTCAGGTACCGCTCGTCGATCTTGTACGGATGCCGTGCGCCGGTGGTGAGCAGCAGCATTATGACGATGACGGGGCCGTTCGAAGTGTCTGGGTTCGTTGTCGGGGTATCTGTCGATGGGCCAATTGCTTCTGACACGAAGCGGTTACGGTTGGCAGGCGCCAGTCCGTCCACGGCTGCGGGCGCCGACGGGGCTGCTGGTTCTGGTGCAATCTGCATGCTCTGCTCTTGTGGTTGGGGGGCTGCGGCCTCTGTTGACGGGGGGTTGGCGGCTTCTGGGGCCTGCGCGGTGGTGTTTGTCGACGGCGGCTCTTCTGCGGATGCTGGCAATGTCCTCATTTCCAGCGGGCTCGTAGACAATGCGCCGTTTCCGCCGCTGGTGGGCCGCGAGCCTGCCTGCTGCGGGGCGCTCGGCGTGGACATGGTGCCTGCAGTGAGCTGATCGGACGGTGGAGTTGCCATCGCTGGCTGGGGAACGACTCCGTCAGGACAACGATAGCGATGAGCTGGGGGCGATGGGGACACGCCGAGCCAGGGGATGGCGGCGGCTCTGGCGGCGATGGGGGTAAGACTATGCGGAACGTGGGCGCTGGGGGTGCAGCGAGAGTGTGCGAGTGTGCGAGGTAGCGATGGCGTGCAGGTTCGAGAGTTGGATGTCTCGCGGGAGGGATTCAACGTTCGCCCTCAGGTCGGCGCCCGGGAGTTCGGCTGGGCAATCGCTCCCCTGTCAAGCTCCAAAGTCGACTGGATCCTTCTCCGCAAGCAAGACCGGTCCCGACTCCACACCTCAGATGCTCGCCCAGGGGCCGGAAACGGAGTGCAGCAAGCTTGGCTTCGCGCGCGTGCGACCAGCTTCCTTATCGGTTAGGGGGGTTGTACTGTGTATGCCTTTTGTGCCCTCAGAGAGGCCAGATGCTATCCCGTGCCCCCCAACTGTGCTAGCCCCTTGGAACCCATCAGGTTTCTAAGATTGGGAAGCATGATGCCCTGCGTGCTCCCCGCCCCATGATTGGCCGGCCCCGGGGGATACCGCTCTAGCATTCACTGTGAAGCCAGTGGCGAGAGCACTGCGTTTGCTGCTCTGCTACACAGTCACCGTGCACAGCAGCACTTCCTTGCTCGACCGACATTGTAATCGAATGCTAGGTGGGCGTCCAGAACAACGATAGAGATGCTAGAGAAACGGCATGCAGTTCCATTTCCAAGACAGGGTAGCTAAAGAGATATATGCCAAAAAAGCTACGAACGGAAGAATTGCTCCGCCGTGCCTGCTTGTCACCACAACAGCAGATCGTGCGAACAAGTGAACACTATCGTCAGCAGTGATCATTTATTAATTGCATTCGAAGCGGCTCAGTCGCCGATGTGAACGCCAAGTGCTTGCCGATCGATCGCCCCCCGCAATACATACAAGGTAGCTTCCGCCGACGCCGTCATCGAGCCTCACCTCACCCGAGCTCCTCACACCTTTGGAACCACTTTTGTCCCTGCTCTTGCTGCAATTGAGCAGCAATACAAGCTCGCCATGGTCCTCCAAGACTATGGGAATTCACCCACACCCCCCGATGGCTTCGACGATAATCCATACCCCTCCGACTCCGATCCCTACTCTTCTTCATCCTCATCATCGACTCGCCGCTTCGATCCGAGCCTATGTCCTCAGCCCATTCCGGTTTTAGGACCTCTCCTGGGATATCCAGAAGGGCTGATGCGCATCAGGACAGAGGCCACGATCAAGTTTGCGGAAAAGAGGATTGGTCGGACAATGTCGCAAGACGAAGCGCAAGCTCTTGCTGGTCACCTATACAAAATGGAACAGACGGGCTCCTACTTTACTGCAGTGGGAGTTGGGCTTGGAGCCTGGAGGTGTTACAACACAGCGGCTGTCAATAGATACCCCATGTATCTCCCCAGACCAGAGAAGGTCGATCCAAACAGATTCTTGTTTCTCAGAGGCCCACTTGCCCAATATTCACGCCACAGTTGGAGGGCATTCCTCTACATGTTTGTTGCAGGAGAACTCGCGAAGCTCTGTGGCCAAATAATATCGCGACCCGTCGCTGCTCGTGACACTGCAGAAGTATGTTAAGCCCAGGCATCAAGGTCAATGTCATGTTGCAAAGTCACAGTGAGATGCCGCTCCGGTGGTGTTTCAAAGCCCTTGCACATTACATGGAACTAGTAACTTGGTCCCCTCGCTTTTTAGAAATGTGCTGACCTTGTCGCCCTCCCTTAGGATCCTCGCATGGCTAGGTTTACTGAAGAGTTGAGAGGCGCCGTCACGAACGACACACAGCAGGCTCGTAATGTGGGGAAGACACGCACCCGCGACGCGGCGGCACACGGTGAGATACAACATGGCCGTCGCCAACAACCCCCCAGTGGAGAACAAGGCCAGGCAGGATCACCCCAAAGCGAAACACCACGGTATCCTGTCCCCCGTCGAACTGCTGCAACTTCAGACCACGACGACATGTCGCCTAGTACAGGGAATGATACGTGGACTTCAAGCTCTGATAGTGGCTCTAGCTTCGCCGCAGACGCTGCACAGGACGACCCGCCAAAGCAAGTGCCATTTCAACATACACAGCCGGCCAGTCCATGGGGTAGACAGCCTAGCCCGCCTGAAAACGACGATGCATCGCCCACAGGAGGCCTCTTCCAAGACGAGGTCCAGAATCAATCAAAAGCCGGCGAATCGGCATGGGAGCGCTTGCGGCGTGCCGGTGGTCCACCTCCTGGCCACCGTTCTCAGCCTCCGCCGCGGAGGCCTGACCCTCAGCGCAGGGAGCCGAACGGAGACTCCAGCTCGGGCGATAGCTTCCCATTTGTGGATTCGAGCGAAGATAGAAGTGGGCCCCAAGCGAAGGCACAGCAAGAGTTTGATGCGCGCATGCAGCGAGAGAGGGAGGGCAAGGATTTCAATGAGGAAAGGCGATGGTGATGTATCAATACTAAAATATTCCTCGGCAAACAGACAGAGTTCGTTAGCCATCATACTCTGTAAGATTCGAACAGGCATTGTAACAATAACGTTTTTGTATTGCATCGTGAGTATAAATGTAGCCTACTTGACCCGACTAGGGATGGGATTCGAGGTTTCTGTGTGTGATCAGTGAACTGCACTCTCGCCAACCTCTTCACCAACCTCTTCACCAACTCTTCACCAACTCTTCACCGTCCGTTTTCGGCAACTGGCTTCTGCCACATATTTCTTCTCGTCTGTTGTCTTCCGTTCTCCTCCGTTCAACAACCTCGACCGTCCCACAATCGTCCCTCACTCAATCGTCCCCCACTCAACTGTTCCCCAAGTTCTGGGCTTTGGCCATTTTCAGTATGCCTCCGATACCCCCCAAGAAGAGGTGTTGCAACAATCCGATGACTGACATGAAGCCTCCTGCTGGTAGCTCAAAGGTCTGCCACAACTGCGGTGATGGGGATGAACTTCTCGACCCGCGCTTGATTGAGAGTCACCTTAAGTGAGTATCCCTTCCATCCTACAAGGTCGCAACGACTGGGGTTTCCATCTCGTGCCCTTCGCTCGAGTTACTCTCGCTAACCGCGAACAGACAAAATCGCTTGAGGGGCATAGAGAGAGCTGAGTCCACGACGCGTAGCCCTATTCTCGACCCGCTCCTCGACCGCGACGTCACCTCCAATCTCCCCATCTCAGCGGACAGCTTGGACTCCTACAACGAGCTCGCCAGGAACAATATCGACGAAACTAGATCGGCTACCCAGAAGCGCGGCGTCGTCTCCAACGCACCCATCCTAGCGGCCAGCGCCAGCACCAGGTCCCACAAACGCGGTGCGCTCGCCTGGAACAACATCGACGAAACTAGATCAGTTACCCACAGGCGCGGCGTCATCTCTGACCCACCTATCCCAGCGGCCAGCATCAGGTCCCGCAATCGCGGTGCGCTCGCCAGCAACACCAACGAAGCTGTATCGCCTGCCCACGAGTGCGTCCGCTCCCTCTTGCCCGTCGCCGTTCCTGACAATAATAGCAATCGTGAGGTCGTAACGTACCGCCCCTCCTTAGATCGCTCGTCGACTTGGGACACTACCTCGAGTGAGGACACTGCCTCGGGTGAGAATACTACCTCGAGTGACTCGGACGATTCGGCTTCCCTGTCGGACTCCTCAGACGACTACGACGACTGCTTCTCAGAAGACGACGATAGCGTCTCCAGGATGAGCGGAACCAATATGCAATTCGGCAGGAACCCCTTCCAGGTGGCCAAACGTAGTACAGTGAAGGCTGTACCCATCAAGTCGCGACCAGACGGCCTCGGCCTCAGTGGTCTCCCAGCCAACTCAGCTCACGACACCCTGCCCATGATGAGTGGAGCCGGTGCGCAACTCGGCGGGAACTCTCTTCAGGACGTGGAACGCAAACCCAGACAGGTCGTCAAGGCACAAGATAGCGAGGACTTTAAGCCTTCTCCGACTATCGCAGCTCGCCTCAGCTATACTTTCTCCAAAAACTACCAAGGCAAGGCTGGAAGTACCGAGTATGACACAGGTTTGAACCCGTTCAGCACATCAAACAGTGACAAGACCGCCATGCAAGAGCTAGCCGAGATCAATTTCGAGCAGACGAGAACCTTCAGAATGGCACAAGATATCGATGGCATAAAGCGATATTCCGCTAACAAAAAGACGCAAGAGCTTGTGACTGTACAGTGGGATGACTTCATCCACGCTGCAGAGGATGATGACTTCACCTATCCTCCGCCTTTCTTCCGGCTCACCACACGTGGAAATGCCATTTCCAAAATGATGGAGTTTCGAAAGAACCTACCGGAAAAGAACTACGCACTCAAAAAAGCCTCCGAGTCCCAGCAGTCTTCTGACAGCGACGAGCTTGAGAAGCCAGCGATATATGAGTTCCATAAATTCATGCTTCTACCTGGCGAGCTCCGCGACCGCGTCTACTATTATGCTCTGGTGAGCGATGGTCCTATCCTCCCACATTTATGCACCAAGCGGAGTGGTATCAAGTTCCACGACGACAACAATGACAAAGGGCACAATACAACCTCGCAGTCACTAGCCATCACGCGAATCTCCAAACTCGTCCGCCAGGAGTCGTTCCCGATTTTCTACAATGAAAACACCTTTGCCTTCGGCACGGACACGCCCGCGTACTTTGAGCGCCTCACCCAGCTCGGCCGATTCCACATGGTCCACCACGTCTCCATCCCAATCAACTTCTACAGCGAGGAGAACGGCGCTAGGGCCATGCGCGATATCCGCCGCAACATCATCGAGCAGGAGAAGTACGAGAACTCCGTCATGAACAGCTCCTGGTGGGGTATCTTCGGCATGGACAAGAAGTCGGAAGAGCCCGTGGCCTTCCACACCGACAACCTCAACACCTTCATGAAGCACCCCGTCTACCAGAGCGGCGGCCTTTCCTGGATGGGCATCTTCTTCGTTCTGCGCAAGCTATCCGCCGCCTACACGGCTCGCCCCTCGGACGACAACCACGACGACGACTACGAGCGCGAGCTCGTCCTCCGCGTGCCCAACGCCAACATGTTCGCCGAGTACGAGCTCCTGCGCTGGTTCCCCAAGGTCGCGGCCAGCATGGGCATCAAGCTGAAGTTTGTCGACGGCGGCGCCGTCGACTTCTTCGGCGGCGGCTTGAGCGTGCAGTGGGTGCAGAAGTACCAGAAGAAGGACGCGCTGAGGGACGCGCCCATCAACCCCAGGGACAACGACAAGATCTTGAGGCGCGCGCTCGACAACTTCCCCAGGCTGAACACGGTCCCGACCGCAAACACCGTGCAGTATTACCGGGTCAACTGCGAGACTGGCGCCCTGGACTGGTGCAAGGTGCAGCGGTGCTAGGCGGATTGCGTGCAGCTCGTCTGTATGGATAAACGTGGGGCTGGTGTTTCGTGTGGGAGGTGTATATATGCTGGAGAGGGAATTTTACGGAAAAAGTGTGTGAATATGGACGACACGCATCTCTAACAAGGCTCTCTGCTTACAACCCCGGTAGTGGTTGATTTCCGATGAGGCATCTTTCCTCATCAGGCTTTTTTTTTTCTCGCCAGAGGCATGTATTTCCCACAGGTTGTTTTCGAGAGAGAGAGAGAGAGGCATGTATTAACAGGTGTTTTCTCAGAAGAGGCATATACCCCCCGCCAGGGCTGCTCTCAAAAGAGACATGTATGCTCCATAGGGCTACTCTCAGCAGAGCATAGCCATTTCTTTTCTTTCCTATCTCCTTTCTTATTTCCCCATTTCCTTATTTCCTTATTTCCTTGTTTGCCCATTTCCTTATTTCCCATTTCCTTGCCTTCCAATCTTCTTTCTCTTCAATCAAATCTTTTTTTCATCCAATCTTCTTTCCTTCTTTCTTTCATTTCCAATTTTCTTTCGGTCTTATTTCCTCCCAAACAAACAGGAGGCATCCCCCCCCCCAACAATATCATTACCACAGCCCAAAAATGTTTTTTCCTTTCTATCCAACAGCTAGACAAAAAATGTCGGCCGGTTTCTTCTCCCCTTACCCATGTACGGAGAAGACCAAGAGCCATAGTAGCTAGAATAATAATAAATCATTCTACCATCTCTGGGTGGAGATGTAGATTATGGATTGTTGGAGCAATGGTGATGTGCACGCGAGGATGGTTGGTTGATGGATTGACGTGGATTGTTCTTTGATACCTCGACGCTGGCGGTGACGCTGGTGCAAAGGTTGCAAGTATTCTATTTGAGTAACCTAGCCCCCGTTCAACATCACCGGAAGGGTATGGTGCACGTCCGGCCCCATGTGACTGGCGCGTCTTCACTGCGTTTCTGCGACGCGCGATGAGGGTAGCTGGAGAACGCACGGATGGCGGTAATAAGTAGTGGTACACATACATAGGCTACGCTACGTTACAACGGCCTTGCGAAATAGCACCACTTGCTCCCAAAAAATGAAACCTGGGCAGTTGTATACAGGATGCAAGCAATTCCGTGTATACAAGTCCATGTAAATCCCAACCCGCGAGCCAGGCAAACGACAAGTGGCCAGACGAGCCGTAACCGAGCCTTGCTTCATGGACTGCAAAGACATGCGTCCGTCCGCTGCCGTGAGGCGCCAAGATCTGCCCTTGCCTGAACATAGGAGAGAACCCCCCACCAGACCAAATTGCAGTAACGCATTGACCGAGGATACATGCGCCAGAACGGGGATTGACCTCCCATTAAACACGTAGGAAAGCAGACGCCGTTGCAAAGAAAAGAGGACGGAGGTCTAGTGCATGCGAAGTACTTTGGCCTTACGCAAGCGCTTCCTTCTCTGAGAGGTAGGCATCCTTGTATGGCTGTAGAGTGTGAGTGGGGTTTATTGTCAGGAGATAGATGCGCATGCGTACCTGCTTCTCGCTCTCGGTCAGAGCGTGCCATTCCTTGCCGATCAGCTTTGAGGCGTCGGGTATGGCTATGTTCTTGAAATCTCCAGTAGCGCGGCGCTCAATGGAGAATCGCAAGAATGGTAATCGTGGGGCTTTAACTTCCCGTTCATCATGGATTTTCACGGTGTGAGCTGGAACGGTCTTGCCCCCCGCTGCCTTGTGCCTCCGCCTTATCGTGGCGCGGGCCCTGTTGGCAACGCGGATCTCCTCGGGGGTGTGGCTTTCTACCCAGTCCTTGTATGCTGCTTTCCTGATCGCGTTCTTTTCCGTGGCTACATGGTTGTAGTGCTATTGGTGTTGCAATTAGCATGTATAGGATTGCAGGCAGGTGGATGTCAAGCTCACCTCCCTCTCAGCAGGAGTCAAGTCCTTGAACTTGGCTCCGGCAGCTGCAAGCTTCTCTTGCACGGTTCCACTTCCGGCTGCTTTGATTGCTTCGCTCGTGAACGCCTGCCAGGCACTGATGGCGACATGGGGTGGACCGCGCAGCGCCTTCTTCTTGAGCTCGCGGAGTTGCAGCTTCTGCTTCTCCTCGGGCGTCAGAACCTTCTTCGCTCTCTTCGGCCTCGCCTTCGTTACCGGCTTCTTCTTCCTCGCAACGGGCTTCCTCTTGGCAGCGGGCTTCTTCTTCGACGCAGCCGTCTTTCTCTTCGTGGCGGGGGCCTTCTTCTTCGCGGCGGCTGCCTTCTTGACGGCCTTCTTGACGGTTGCCGTGGGCTTGGTCGCGGCGGCCTTTCTTGTGACGGGCTTCTTCACGGCGGCGGCAGTGGCATATGAGCGGCGGTTCTGGACGAGGACGGTGCGGTATATGCGCGCGAGGGCATTGAGGGCGGGGGACGTGAGGCCATTGCGGGCGCAAATGCTGCGCTGGAGCAGGCGGGCGAGCTGGGGGAGGTCGTGCGTGTGTGTTTTGGTCTGAGGGGTATCGGCGGCCAAGCGGCAGAGGAGGCCGCGGGCGAGCATGGCGACGGCGGGGCGGACGCGGGTCAGGTTGTCGCGGCGGGCGTGCTGCAGCTCGCGCGGGCAATTGATGGAGTCTGGCGAAGCGAGCGATAGAGACAGGAACAGGAACAGGAACAGGAACAGGGCAAGACCGCAGAGCGCCGTGCGGAGGGGAGATGCGAGGAGGCTGGGGCCGCTTGCCGCATCGGGCTACCCGTCCACGGGCCATGCGCTGCAAGGAATCACTGCAAGGAATGCCAAAACACAGACAAACAGACAAACAGACGCCAATACGCCAGGGGCTGCCGCCATGGTGAGACGACTATCCCATGCTGATCCGGCGTAAAGGGACCTGCCTGCTCCGTATGCAAAACCCAGTTGCATCAGCCTGGAGCATGGACTTGGTGCTTTGGACACGGCACAATGGAGCATACATTTCTTCATATCCCGTCCAAGTGGCATGCCTCGACGCGCATGGTACGTGTTTACACCAAGTAGGCCTTTGAATTCCCCTGCATTTCGATCCCGGATAGCCAGGGCAATCATCTGAACTAAGATCAAGTTACATCATATGACCGAGTAGCTGCGCTCCCTGTTAGCAATTGAACAAGTCGACCGTGCCATTGAGAGCTCTTACCTCCACGGGTGGTCCTCTTCGCCATACTGAATGGTCTCCATCCAGTCCTTCATCTGCAGCGCAATGGGGCCGGCCTCAACGTGGTCCGCCAGCCCGCACTCTACGAGCCGGCCTTTCCAGCTGATCTTCCGCACGGGGGCAACAATGGCCGCAGTGCCTGCACCAAACACCTCCATCAAGCGGCCCTCTTCGGCCGCATCCGCAATTTCCTGCATTCTAACATAACGCTCTATTACGTTCCACCCCTGGGGCACCAGTCGCTCTCGCGCAAGCCCGAGCACCGAGTCTCGCGTTACGCCCTCTAGAATCGTGCCGTCAAGCGGCGCTGTCAACAGCTCCGGCTTGCCGGTCTCCTTGTTCCTGATGGCCACAAAGAGATTCATGGTGCCGACCTCGGTGATGAATTCCTCTTCGCCAAAGAGCCACAGGTTCTGGTTGAATCCCCGGCTGGCCGCCTGCATCTGCGGCAGAATGCATGGCGCGTAGTTGGCTCCCAGCTTCTTGTCTCCGACGCCGCCTGGCCATGCACGCACAGCGTAGTCTGTTGCCTCCAACGATATGGCTTTGAATCCGGTAGGATAGTAGGGGCCGACGGGGGAGGCGATTACGTAGAGCAGCGCAGAAGCCGAAGGACCGACGCCGAGGGTGCGCTGGGTGCCAATCATGGTCGGGCGAAGATAGAGGGAGTATCCGCGCGCACTACTCAGGCGTGAGCGAAGGACTGGGGCAGCGAACCCGGCACGGGTACTTACTCTGGGATGAAGCGCTTCTCGAGCTTTGCAAAAGTACTAATGAGGTCAATCATAGCATCAGGGTCAAACGTGGGCAGTGCAATGCGGGCAGACGACTTGTTCATCCGCTCCATGTTCTTGTCCGGCCTGAACAGCCTGATGTTTCCCTTCTTGTCCTTGTATGCCTTCATTCCCTCGAAGCACTCGAACGCATAGTGGAAGACGCAGGTGGCGGGGTCCAGACTGAGGTTCTGGTACGGAGTGATGCGAGCCGGTAGCCATCCCTGTGATGCCGTCCATTCGAGCGAGAGCATATGATCTTTGGGACGCTGTCAGGCAAAGGGCAGTGGGCGCGCGCGTCATGGAAGCTGTCACCTGTGAAGTTGCGCCCAAAGATCAGCTCCTCTGGAGGCAGCAAGCTCTTGGGCGTCGTCGTCTTCTCAATGGTGAGCTTCGAGGGGTCGATGCCCTGAATCTTGGTTCCCACCGAAGCATCAGCGTGGATGCTGTACGCTCGCGCGGTCCGACATCGCAGCGGCGCACGCTCGGCAGCAAGAGAACGAGAAAAGGAATTGGACAGTGACGAGAGCAGCCGCGATGACCGTTGTTGAAACATGGTGGGACGCCTGGGGTGACTGTGGCCGCAAGAAGCACAGACAAGAAAAGAAAGGCAATGGGGAGTGAATTGTGAAGGTGCAATGGGCTCGATGACAATTTTTTCGAAGACCGATGCTGCCCGTAATGCTGAGTTATCGGCGGAGCTCTACAGGAGATGCCGCCGCGACAGGTTGCCAGCCGCCAATCGGCATCTGCGCATACTCCGCAAGGGCGCAATTGACGCTGGAGCTCGTTTCAGGCGGATAATGGAGGATATTCGCGTTTCAACTGCTCGACTGTGGTGAGCGCTCGAGGGGCATCAATCCACCTGGTGTAGGGCGGCGAGCGGCCGGCAGTCTAAGCGTGCCCTGGCCTCTCCATGTCCCGGATGCGCGCGTGGGGGGCCCAGCAACGCCGCTTTGTTTCCGCGCCTATTCCAGACAACTTTTTGAGCGTCAAGACAACGGCGCGGTCGCTGCTGTGAGTCGCCTCTGCAAGACCTCTGCACCCAGCCCCAGATCCAGCACCCCTTGTCTTGTGTGAATTGGTTTGCCGGGAAAAGCTTGTTGCAGAGCCCGACGCGACTTCCCCCTTCGCGAACCTCCATACCTCCATACCAGTCCATGACGCTCTTGCCCTACGTCCACAGCATCGCCGCGCGGGCGACTCGACTGCCATGTTCTCCAACGCGCTGAAGTCGTTCACGTCCAACATCTCCTCCAACTACTCCCTCAGTCCCCAGCCTACGTCCTTCTCCGGGCCGTGGAAGATATACGATGCGAAGAAGAAGTCTACGGGGAAGGCGGCGTCCGTGTTTGTCTTTGAGAAGAAGTCGCTGGAGCCGTCCGGGGGTGGGAGTCTAGGGGGGCGATCAGGTGCCGCCGCGCTCAAACGAGCCCATGAGGAGGTGGTGGAGCGGCTGAAGAAGGAGGCCAGCTCACTGGCACGGCTACGACACCCAAGCATTCTGGAGCTGGCCGAGCCGGTCGAGGAGACTCGCGGCGGCGGCTTGATGTTTGCCACGGAGCCCGTCACGGCGTCTCTGACGGGCTTACTGCAAGAGAAGGACGACGAGGAAAAAGCTGGAGGCGTGGGCGGGCGCAGGAGTCGATATGTCGTGGAAGAGTCCGACGGGCAGAAGCGGCGGCGAGAGCTCGAGATCGACGAGCTGGAGATACAAAAGGGACTGCTGCAAATCGCCAAGGGGCTCGAGTTTCTGCACGAGAGCGCGGGTCTGGTGCACGCCAACCTGACGCCGGATGCCATCTTTGTCAATGCTAAAGTAGGCAATATCAATCCGTTTCCTCTGGGCCTGTTACTGATTCGCGTGACAGTCAGATTGGAAAATATCTGGTCTCGCATTTTCCACCCCGCCAGAGAACTCTACCAAACCGACCTCCGTGGCTCCCATCTCCCTGTCCGAGGTCCTGAACCATGATCCACGGTTGCCGCGACACGTCCAGTTGAACCTTGACTACACCTCTCCAGACTTTGTCATGGACGGAAATGTAACTTCGGCAGCGGACATGTTTTCCTTAGGCATGATGATTATTGCCTTGTACAACTCACCACACCGCAGTCCCATGGAGTTCAATGGGAGTCAGACCTCCTACAAACGGGCCTATTCATCCTCCTCGTCGATTCCTAACAGAAGCAACAACTTCATGTCATCACAGCCGCTCCCTAGAGAAGTGATGAATGGTGTGCTCGACCGATTAATCACCCGACGGCCCGCTCAGAGGATAGATGCCCGGGAATTTCAGCAAGCTCAATACTTCGACAATATCCTCGTCTCTACAATACGCTTTCTTGACTCCCTGCCAGCGAAGACACCGAATGAAAAAACACAGTTCTTGCGTGGACTTCCCCGGATACTGAACCAATTTCCAAAGTCGGTATTGGAAAAGAAGGTTTTACCCGCGTTGCTAGATGAGACCAAGGACCGAGAGCTTCTTGCGCTAGTTCTGCAAAACGTGTTCAAAATGATTACGATGCTACCGTCGGGGAAACGCGCCTTCACAGAAAAAGTTATACCAAAATTACGAGAGACGTTTCTGTCAGGGGCTGCTGCCGGCAGTAAAGCCGCTGCTCAGGACAGAGACAGTCTGAAGGAGGCGGGTCTGATGGTTCTGCTCGAAAATATGAACGTTGCTGCAGACAACTCGAGTGGGAAAGAGTTTAAAGACGGTAAGTTACCCGAATTATATGCCTTGAGCCACGTTCCCTGATACACCTTCTACAAAACGCACGTTCAAGCGTTTCTGAAATTTCCATCACTTGACCCAAGCTGATCCCCCTTAGACATCCTCCCCATTATCAATCACGCCCTAGAATCTCCCACCCACTCTTTGGTCGATGCCGCCCTTCGCACCCTTCCCGTAGTCACACCAATTCTCGATTTTTCAACCATTAAAAACGAACTTTTCCCGGTGATTGCCACCATTTTCGCCAAGACCAGCAGCATGGGCATCAAGATCCGGGGGTTGGAAGCCTTCAAGACGCTGTGTGGAGGCGGCAGTGAAGATCAAGACGACTTTCAGGGGGATGGTCTCACCGGAGTAGTTGAGGCCCCGAAAGCTAAAAGCTCTAATGTTTCCATATTGGACAAGTATACGATACAAGAGAAAGTCATGCCACTGCTTCGAGGAATCAAGACCAAGGAGCCTGCTGTGATGGTAAGCCGCAATACTCCTCCTGTTATACAGAGGTGCTAATATATTCGTCCTAGATGGCTGCCTTGGACGTTTTCAGAGCCATAAGTAACCAAGTCGACCCTGAATTCCTTGCCATTGACGTCCTGCCCATTCTCTGGCAGTTCAGTCTTGGTCCACTACTCAATCTCCCGCAGTTTCAGGCGTACATGCATCTTATCAAAAACGTATCGACACGAGTAGAGAACGATCAAACGCGCAAACTGCAGGAACTTGGTGCAAACAACGCGACCACTGTCTCTGCCTCTCGAAATGACTTCATGAGCTTCGGCGGTATAGGCGGATCGAATGGCCTGGACACAGCTAACGGGAATGGCGAAACTGACTTCGAAGCTCTGGTCCGCGGCGAAAATACATCTACCGGCTCGGACATGCTTGGTGGGAATTCATGGGCAAATACACCGTCTTCTGCGTCCTCTTCTACCATTCTCCCCAACAAAGCTACGGCGAACCTCGGGCGAGCATCGAACAATGCTTCGCCAGCAGCCACGTTTTCGTGGTCCAGTCCACCTCTGTCACCCCCGCCTACGAACTTGACAGCACCGCAAGGCGGGACAGGCAGAGCGATAACGCCGGATTACGCGATCAATACGCTGAACTCATCATTCCCAGCCATGGCGCCCATCAACCCTGGAATCGGCCACTCGTCTTTCTCTCCACAGACTCGACCAGGCATGGGCGTCAGCATGAACAGTATGATATCGCCGACCAGCGCCATCACGCCGACTATATCATCCACGCCGTCGTACTCTGCAAATACTCAGAGCGCCGGCATAGACTGGACGAGAGCCACTGGATCGGCGTCCGTGACGGCAAATCCTTGGGGAAGCACGAACACGACTTCCACTCTCAACAGCGGGCTCTCGAACTTCTCCATTTCAGCAATCCCTCCGCCGCCACAACAGCAGAGCAGCGCATACTCGGGGTTCAGCATAGCACCGCCGCCGATGAAGTCGAGTAACTCGTTTTCGATTGCACCACCTCCGGCGCCGGGGATGGGTGCCAGAATGGGGAGTAGTGGGAGTGGGCTGGGGATGAATAGAAATCAGAACCAGAACCAGAATCAAGGGCAGCAGAAGCCGAGTTGGGGGAATTCGGGGAGTGACAGCTTGATTTGATGTTGTGGTTAGATTTGTTGATAGTTTGACGAAGCGGGGCGTTCATGGGGTATAGAATGTTTGGGGTCAGTCATTCCGCTGCAGCGATGCTACGAACTTTGGGGAAGGTGGTTGGGACGGCATGGCATGGCATGGCATGGCATGGCATAGAGTAGCACTAATAGGATGTGATAGCATTGGAAGTTGGCAATTACTGGAGAACGACGTCTGCGGAGTGTGGTGCGTGGTATAGTGCAGGACCTCTGCACGGCTACGAGGTGAAAAACAAACCCCAATCACGTCGACGGCGCCGTTGACATGGCACGCAAAGGATTCCCCCATTTGGGAACTGCACACGAGGGCTGAGAACCGTCTTGCTTTCTTTTTCGCAAGGCTACCAACGTCCCGGGCGCAGATGTAGGACGTACGAGTTGGTGGCTTTCGCCCAGGCTCGCACGCTCGCGCTGTCACGCTTTCATGGCGTGGGAGCCATGCGCCACGGGAGTGCACCGGGGAGCGGAACGCAATCGCATCGAGTAACGAGGCTGGCATGGCGGACGAAAGAAGCCACAAGGTGGATGGGATTTGGTAATATCCAGTGCGAGGCGCGATGATGCCATTGTGGTTGTCGATGGCGTGCGCCACGGCATCCCAAGGCCGAACAAGCGTTGTCCAAGCTCCGCCCAAGCTCGGCCCCCAAGGCGCCTTAGCGATGCTTACGGGCCGCCACCCTTGGAGGTGCGGGCTTGGGCGCGATCGACGTCATGTCGTTAAGTTCCGGTGGAAAATTTGGACTCGCCGCGTCAGGACGGCTGCGCTGTTGGGGCCCGGGGGCTGTGCGCCGTGCGAGCGCTGGGCCGTCGAGGGAGCGGAGGGTGGTGGTGGAGTGGTGAGGGTGGAGTGGTGAGGATGGGAGGGAGATGGACGATGCATCACGGCAAGGCGCGCAAGATTCAAGATGCGAGATGGCCTGGGAAGCGAACTGCAGCGTGAAGATCCCGACATGTGCAGAGGAATGCTGCTGGCGCTGGCCACGCCAGCTCCACACAGCTCGTGCGACGCGCGAACGGCGGCCTGGGATATGGCGGGAGCACGGGGTGGAGGCGATGGCGAGCCTGCATCGGAGCACCCGATGGCAGGGCGCCTGAGGCGCGGGCCCTCGCCGGCGGTGAAAGGCGCCGTGAAATGCGGTGATGGTGTCGCGACCTGGACCGTCCTGTTGTGCTTTTGATAGGCCGTTTGCGACCGCAACCAGGGTAGCTCGAATCCTCCCCCCGCGGACCTGGTCTGACGCCGCCGTCGCCTCCTCTGACCTCCAACCCACCGACCAACTATTTTACGAGCCTATAATACTCCGCCGCCCCGTCTGAGACCTCCCACCTCACCTACCCACCTACCCACCCCCTCCTCCTCCCTCGAAATCAGTGGTTAATGCTGCAAGGAGCCATCGCTCGCCGTCCCTTCTACTACACTCCCTCCAGAACCTCCATCCGCTCGGTGAAATGGCGTTAGGCTTTGGATCCAAAAAGGCCGAAGAGGCTGGCATCACCAACGATTCCAAGACCCCCGAGGACCTGTACGACCCCGAGGACCAGAGTGCCAATGGCCGCCGCCGCCTGAGCCGCGTCGCCGACGACAGCTCCAGCACGCTCTCCGTGGGGAAGCAGATCGAGCTCGAGGCCGACAATGCCATCAAGTATCGTACTTGCAGCTGGCAGAAAGTATGTTTCCTTGCCCTCCGCCCATGGCGTGGCCAAGTCCTCCCGTCCTGTCGCGTACCTTCCTCCCGTGGAGCAGAGCTGATCTGAACCCCAGACGGCTGCACTGCTGTTTTCCGAGTACATCTGTCTGGCCATCATGTCCTTTCCTTACTCCTACTCTGTTCTCGGCCTTGTGCCCGGCCTGATCCTGACCTTTGTGGTTGCTGGACTGGTCCTGTACACGTCGTTGATTGTCTGGTGAGCAGTCTTCCCGCCAGAGCTCAGTCCCTTTTTTCTGACCCCAAGCAGGGAGTTTTGTCTGCGTCATCCTGAGATTCGCGATGTCTGCGATCTCGGACAAATGATCTTCTGGAACAGCAAGTGGGCGTTTTGGTTCACCGCCGTCATGTTCATCCTCAACAACACCTTCATCCAGGTATTTGTCTTGATCCAATAGCAACGTATAGCCACTCACACCAGCTCCAGGGTTTCCACTGCCTTGTCGGCGCCAAGTATCTCAACACCATGACGAACCACTCCATGTGCACCATCGGCTTCTCCGCCATCGTGGCCATCATCTCCTGGGTGTGTTCGCTTCCGAGGACCTTCTCTACGCTTGCGAAGATCGCCACGCTCTCTGCCTTTTTCACCTTCATCTCGGTTATGCTGGCGACCATCTTTGCAGGAATCGAAGACCATCCGAAGGGATACCCGTCCAAGGGAGAGCCTACCGTGCTTGCGATTCCCGCCGCTGGAACCACCTTTGTCGCCGGAATGAATGCCTTCATGAACATCAGCTACACCTTCATTGGACAGATCACGCTCCCTAGTTTCATCGCCGAGATGAAGAACCCCAAGGATTTCCCCAAGGCGCTCTGGGCCGTCACCATCGCCGAGGTCATTGTCTTCAGCTTGGTGGGAGCTATTGTGTACGCGTACACGGGCACCAACTACAACACCGCCCCGGCTTTTGGCTCTCTCGGAAATGAGGTCTACCTAAAGGTTTCATTCTCCTTCATGATTCCGACTCTTATCTTCTTGGGTGTGTTGTATGCTTCGGTGTCCGCGCGCTTCATCTTCTTCCACTTCTTCAAGGGAACCAAGCACATGGGTAGCCACACGGTCAAGGGCTGGCTCGCCTGGGGCGGCATCCTCGCCATCCTCTGGGTCTTTGCATTCATCATCGCGGAGGTGATTCCTTTCTTCTCGGATCTGCTCTCGCTGATGAGCTCGCTTTTCGACTCCTTCTTCGGCTTCATCTTCTGGGGCGTGGCGTACTTCCGGATGCGGCAGGCGGACTACGGCCTCGATTTCTACAAGACCCGCGGCATCAGGGGCTGGGCCGGATTCGCGCTCAACGTCGTCCTTTGCTTGATTGGACTGCTGTTCCTGTTCGGTGGAACATACGCGTCGGTGCAGTCGATCATTGACGGATACCACACGGCTGGTTTCGGAGGCCCGTTTTCTTGCGACACGAATGGGTTGTAGATGGGAGGTGAAGGCGTTCTGTACACTCTACATTTTCTTCTTCTCTTTCGTTACTTTGCAGGAGTAGGATTGGGATGATGCCATAATGGCTGGATGAAGAGACTGGGAGTCAGGAATGCGGGTGCACACGGCGGCTTAACTGTAAGCCTCAACTGGATAAAAAAGCAATATACATCAATGAATACGACTGCTCCCAATACAACGTAGTCAAGAAGACCAGATGTCCGATTATTCTTTTATTGTTTCAGTTCATCGACTTTCTTGTGATGCCACATCTGAGATCTGAGATCTGGGATGCACATGCCGGATCTAGGCACAGCATCACGGCCGTGCGTCCATCACCAAGCTCCCAACCCCAAATCCACCCTTTCCAGAGCATGATTCTCTCCAACAGATACAACAGTTACAGCACAGACTACTAACAATACTCTCAAACTCCCCCGCAGATATCCAACACCAGCAAGAAAGAAGAAAAACAAGCGCGCGAGTCGCCACGACATGCCGCGAAAGAATGACGTCTGTCCCGATATCCACTAGCGCGAAAAACACCACCGAGCCTTCCCCCACATCGCAGAAAGGGCCCGCCTCGAGAGCTACAAGCTACGTTACCTGTTACCTCCACCACACCTCTCTCACACAGCTCTACCCGCCCTCGTCTACTCGCCCCAACCCAACTGACCGATTGCGGTCTTCGTCACACGTGGAACGGATTGCGTGTTTACCTCTCTCCCCGCTGTAGCAGTCATGAGCTCTCTCGTTGATCTCAGCCAGGCCAGCTTCTGGGGTGCGTAAATTACTCAATGTTGGGGGGATGAGAGTTTTGTGAGGAGTTGAGGGATGTATGTTGACCGTGGAGCAGTTTCGGCGGCCTCGATTGTGTTCAATCCTACGTTCTGGAAGTAGGTGGCCCCCCTCTCTCTCTCTCTAGTTGTGTGCTTTTGTACATGGTCGGTTGCTAATGGGGTTGGCTGGTTAGCATCGCTGCTCGTCAAGGTGCGCATTTACGTTTACCTCTGCTTCTATGTCCATGCACACCCGCTGCTCTTACTCCTACGCCGTGTGATGGACTGCAATCGGAATACTGGAGAGCTAATGGAATTGATGGCGGACAGAATACCACAACAAGCTGATCACGAAGCTGTTCGGCGGCAACTCGCGCCTCGGATGCTATGCACTGGCTGTGAGCATCTTCTCGCTGGGGATAATCAGGGATTATATGTCTGTATTCCCTCTTCCATCCCCCATCCACCTTTACACTCCACAGCTCGAAGCCTCAAACCTCCCATATCAGAGCTCCCCACTAACTCGCAAACCCACAGCTACAATGAAGCTCTCACGAACCAGCCCACCCACCCCCTCCTCACCACCCCGCTAATCCGCTACTCGGCCATCCCCCTCTTCCTCCTCGGCAACACCCTCGTCCTGACTTCCATGTACGCCCTCGGCGTAACCGGCACCTACCTAGGCGACTACTTCGGGATCCTGATGGACGCGCCCGTGACCACGTTCCCCTTCTCCTTCACCGACGCGCCCATGTACCACGGGTCCACGCTCAGCTTCCTGGCAACCGCGATCTGGAAGGGCAGGCCTGCGGGCGTTTTGCTGTCGCTGTTCGTCGCCGTCGCATACAAGATTGCCAGGACGTATGAGGATCCGTTTACAGGCATGATTTATGCGAAGAGGGAGGAGGAGAGGAAGGCCGGGAAGAAGGCGTTGTAGAGGCGCGAATGCATAGCTGTAGAAGTCGAGGGTGGAGGCTGTAGAACGGAGAGTCGAGGAGAGAAGGACACTGGCGAGGCATGGAATCTGGTTGCCTGTAGAAGACAGGCAGAGAGAGATGATGGGTGGTAGGTGGCATATTTCGGCATGGCGGCGGCGGCGGCGGTGCTTTGAATTCAACACATCAAGGATGGGCATGCACAGCGACGGCGTTCGTTTGTAAGTTGCGGGTATTCAACTCCGCACGGTTCTGCAACACAACTTGATGCAGGCGGAAAAAGTTTTTGGAGGCCTTGTGTGTGTTTGTGAGTTAAAGGGCTTGCTTTAATTTCTAGTTCAGATACGACAAACAATAGCATTTACTCTTCATATTCGAGTTTGTATGTAAAATGTGACTAGCTTCAGTTACTGCAAGGTGTCACCTACGAGGGAACATGGTAGGGGCCATGATTAGTGCTTCCTGGTCAATACAAGGGGCATCACTTTGGCTTATTGCTAGATCTGGGGCATGAGCTGGATAGGTTACCGAACATGTACCCTCCTAGGTAGAATCATGCCGTCGTCATCACAAGCATGCGCACACAGTCAATGAATAGAACAATCTTTCGCATTAACAAGAAGCCTCACACTCCTACGCTCCAAGATTACTCCTGCTGTCTCTTTCAAAAGTGATTTAGCTGCAGGAACACGATGCTCCCACAACATCCTCTCCTTACTGAACGAATACAACCAAGAACGCTCAAAGCCGGACGAATCGTAACATCGCCGTTATCCACCATGCACCATTCTCTCCAAAAGCCAAGCACGGCGTGGTATCTTCAGATCAACTGAGGATCTACTCTTCGGCCTCCAGAGGAGCCTCCTCGTCGTACTCGTCCTCGCCCTCGGACACGGACGCCTCCTGGTATTGCTGGTACTCGGAAACCAGATCGTTCATGTTGCTCTCAGCCTCAGTGAACTCCATCTCGTCCATACCCTCGCCAGTGTACCAATGCAAGAAAGCCTTGCGCCTGAACATGGCAGTGAACTGATCTCCAATACGCTTGAACAGCTCCTGGATGGAAGTCGAGTTTCCGACAAAGGTGGAGGACATCTTGAGGCCACGTGGGGGGATAGAGCAAAGGGCGGTCTGAACGTTGTTGGGAATCCACTCAACAAAGTAAGACGAGTTCTTGTTCTGGACGTTGCGCATCTGGTCCTCGACCTCCTTCATGGACACCTTTCCACGGAAGATGGCAGAGCAGGTAAGGTAACGACCGTTGCGGAAATCAGACGCAGCCATCATGTTCTTGGGGTCGAACATCTGCTGGGTCAACTCGGGGACGGTGACGGCACGGAAAGAGTGTGCGCCACGGCTGGTGAGAGGAGCGAAGCCGACCATGAAGAAATGGAGACGTGGGAAGGGAACCATGTTCACAGCCAACTTTCGTAGATCGGAGTTGAGCTGACCGGGGAAACGCAGGCAGGTGGTGACACCGGACATGACGGCGGAGACGAGGTGGTTCAAGTCACCGTACGAGGGGTTGGTGAGCTTGAGAGTCCTCATGCAAATGTCGTAGAGAGCCTGCAAATTGTTAGCTGTGGCAGCCAAGGAAGCTGATCTCAACGCACCTCGTTGTCAATGCAGAAGGTCTCGTCGGAGTTCTCGACCAGCTGGTGGATGGAAAGGGTGGCGTTGTAGGGCTCTACAACGGTGTCTGACACCTTGGGGGAGGGCACAACGGAGAAGGTGGCCATCATGCGGTCGGGGAACTCCTCACGGATCTTGGAGATGAGCAACGTGCCCATACCGGCACCAGTCCCACCACCAAGGGAGTGGGTGATCTGGAAACCCTGAAGACAGTCGCAGCCCTCGGCCTCGCGACGGACGACATCGAGGACCTGATCGACCAGCTCGGCACCCTCAGTGTAGTGACCCTTGGCCCAGTTGTTACCAGCTCCAGACTGGCCAAAGACGAAGTTGTCGGGGCGGAAGAGCTGTCCGAACGGTCCAGCGCGGACGGCATCCATGGTTCCCGGCTCCAAATCGACGAGGACGGCACGGGGAACGAACTTGTTGCCGGAAGCCTGTGTCGTGTTAGTACTGAAATGAATCCAAGGCGATGCAGATGGCAGTCCGTACCTCATTGAAGTAGACGTTCATGCGCTCGAGCTGCAGGTCCGAGGTACCATTGTACCTGTGCACGGTCAGTAAATCCCGCCGAAAGAGTTTGCGAGGCCGCATATCTAGGACTACTCACACGCCAGAGCCGTCGAGACCGTGCTCGCCAGAGATGGTTTGCCTGTTCTGAGGTCAGTTGATGCCCCATGCCGATGGGGGTTTTCTCGGAGCAACGCACCAGAAGGCAGCACCGATTTGGTTACCCTACGGAATGTCAGTTGCAATCTCAGCGTGTCGGAGAGGATGAAGCTTACGCATTGGCCGGTCTGAAGATGGACCTGTTCGCGCAAAAGACTCCACGTTAGCAGCTGTTCTCCTAATGCTGTGCTGGCCCCCCAGCCCAGACGCGGGGCACAGGGGACGCGCAGGGACAAATTTGCAAGGGGATGTACGTACAATCTCACGCATGTTGGATGGAGGAGCGAGGATCAAGGGTGCTATGGAAGCTGAGAATGCGAGAAGAGCTGGGGCTGAAGGCTGTTGGGCGGTGTTGTGGGTGGAGCGGAGGTTGGAGGAGAGAAGGCGGTCTGGAGGTGTTGTGCGGGTCGTTATTTACTCGCGCACGGGCGCCAAGCCAAGACGCGCTAGCCGCTACGCGACAGGCACCAGCAAACAGCACCATCCGATGGGCTCGCTGGCAATTCTCACGACGCAAGCAGTGGCATGCAGCGGGTGGCATGCAAGTGGCATGTTTTCCATTCGTGTGGGCGGTTGGCCTTCTTTCTAGTCTCTACCCACACCCGTCCGCCAAAAGACTCCCAGACGCCTTCTATGCCTCTATATGTGCTATGGTATCCTAACGCTTTGGTGGCGCGACACGCTTAAGACGCAGTCTCACTAGTAGCGCCGCGCGGTTGAAATAGCAGATGCACCCCTAGATTCTCTTCTTCGTCGAGCCATTAGCATGGCCGTTGGCGCTGCCGTTCGCATGCCCGTTCGCGCCAGATTTCGGCTTCCTCACAACCACAGGCAGGGTGTGCCAGGCGGGCCAAAGTAGCATGTAGTCGTCCTGCTTGTAGTTCAGGCAGTGGCGAAGCCAGATGCCCCACACAATGTAGAAATACGCGCCTGTGCCAGTCATGAGATGCCTGATTTTGCGTTAGTATAAATTTTTTAAACAGAGCCCAGCATACTCACCACCAACCGTGACCTTCCAAGACGAATCCCCAAGGCATTCCAATTTGCCTTCGCCACTGTCGCAAGTTCGAGCAATACACATTGTCGAGCGTCCAAATCGCGAAGCCGCCTAGGAAAATAGACAACCCCCAACCGATCATAGTCCACATCTTTCGCACAATCTCTTGATCTCTCAGGTCTTCTCTAGCCTGCTCGGCTTTTGGAAGTGGGTTTGCAGCTTGCCTCTCCTTGGAACGGAACTTGGGACGGATGTTGACCTCCATAACGTACATGCTCCGTACCAGCACAATGGCTGTCAAGAGGGCATATGCATTCTGATGGAAGGTTGGGTCCTGGAGATAGTGGTAATACAGCGTGATGAACAGCGCGAGCCCAACCAGAGATACGGCCAGAACCGTAGAGTAGACCTTGGATTTGCCATATGAAAAGGTGGCATAGCACATCAGGCAGGTTGTGTAAATCATGCTTAACTCGTCAACGAGCTGCATGGGATCTATACGAAGTTAACATGTGTGTTTGTGAATCTACGTTTTCAAGGTTTGACATACATTTAAGTGAGGCATGGAATAGAAAGCTTCCTGTCCCAACCAGCAGATATCCGATGAAGGTGACAATGAAAACTTTATCGTGTCCATGTTTCAGGCAATTGTGTATGCCTTTGGCTGAGAGATACATGAAGAGGAGATTCGTTAAAGTATTTATGATCTCGGCAGCGTATACGGTGGCATAATAGTCCTCTTCACACCAGTTCAGCGTCGAGGTGACAGGCGACCATCTTCCGTCCTGGGCAGGCGGATATGGGATAGAAGGGAGCCAGGAAGGAATAATAGCGGCCATGTCGTTCATACCGCTTGGCGACAGGGGAAAGTGATTCGATGCAAGGTTTTGTATAGTTGCTAAATCGCTCGATACCAAGGAAAGATTGAAAACAAAATAATAAAAACAGGTGGAAACGAAGGTTTCTGGAAAATAGGGATAGGACCTCTGATACGATATGGATATTGCTAGGCCCGGATGGTTCGGATCGGTGCCGCTAGAGTGATGGTTTCAAAGCATAAGCCCCTGTACGTGGAGTCAAGGGGTTCGCTGGAATGAGCGATCGTGAATAAGTGGAGGGAAAAGATACTGTATAGAAACTCGAGAAATGTAAGGGAACAATGACAGCATTTATGTGAGATGCCCTGGTGCCACACGACGCCTAATCCGTCATCTGAAACCATCCAATCGTGGCATGTGCCAAGACAATTCGAACCACGCTAAACGCTCGCTTTTGTCTTGCACTCAACCTCACCAGCTCCCCAGGTCACCACGACACTCACTCGTGTTTCGCCATGTCGATACGTAATGAGGCGCTGCAGAAGGTGGGTGGAGCAAGCGGTTTTATCTCGTTCTTCCAGGCTGATCAGGATCTCTAGCTCATGCAAGAAATCGGGCAGAAGAAGGCCTTCTCTGAACAGCAGCTTCTCATTGTCAAACAGCAGAAGGCAGCTAAGAACCGAGAGACGCGAATGCTGCAGTTGACCGCAAATGAGGTGGATTCATTGCCAAAGGAAACCAAGGTGTATGAGGGTGTAGGCAAAATGTGAGACAACTCTTTTTGAAAGACGCAGGTGAGCAGGGACGATCTAATCCGTTCGTCATAGGTTCGTCTGCACTCCTATTCCAGATGTGCAGAAGAGACTTGTCACTGAGAGTGATGCGCTGAAATCGGAACTGGCAAATCTGGATAAGAAAGAGCACTACCTTCAACAGACGTACGACAACAGCAAGAGCAGTCTGGAGCAAGTGCTTCGCGCAGGAGGAATTTGAGCAGATAGAGACTAGGTCGGTACCTCAGGAGCCGCTTAGTTCATGGATATCAACAGTCCCAATCCATATGCAAAGAGCTCGGCATCTTTCGGTGGACCTCGGGTGGTCGTAACAGACTCCGACGCACTCCGCCCACAGTCTGTTCAACAAACAGCCATATCATACTCATCTGGGGCATACAATATCAAATCTAAAGTCGACGCTTACAATCTCTCTCCATCATGAGGCCTGTGACCTTTACTCCATGTTACCACATGTGAACAAGTATTGTATAGCCGCGTTGGCTAGAAAGCAGAATGGTAATGTAATTCTAGGACGAGAGCAACATGATCAATTTAGCCTTACTACGTTCTGCCATATCTGCCAGAAGTACCTTTACAGCAATCCATGGATTCTCCATCTTCGGTTCAGTTACTCCCGCCTAATCCTCTGATAGACATGCATACAACAGTTGACATCGACTGTTACGAGTCGACGCAGCTGCCCCCGCAATGCTTGATGTGGTAAGTCTCATCAAAGGCAGACCTTACGAAATGCTGATCTCACCTAAAGCTCGGGCAAGCGCTGAACTCCGGCGGGGTCGATCCGCCTACCCAGGTACTGTTACCTTTTGTACTTGAATACAGCTGTTCGGTGTACCACAAAGTTGTCACAGTAAACCTCTGTACCTCTTCCGTCTGACCTGTCTTTGCCGCGCGAGTAACAATGGAGGAAGCTCAAACAAGAAAGAAGTATATTATCCCTCGACCTCGTAACCTCTATAACTTCTGTGTTGCGTTGTTTGTGGCCTTTGGGAGCCTCTCATATGGATATGCGTCTTCAATCAGTGCTGCGTTTATTGGTACGTACAACGCAAGAGCAATCAACACTTAGTGACCCTACGCAGGTATACCGGAATGGTACTCATATATGGGCCTTGTCCAAGGGTCCCCATACTCGGATTCCATCATCGGGGTGATAAATTGCATATACTCTATAGGAGGCGTGTTTGGCTGCATCTACAACATGTGGTCAGCCGAATACTTTGGAAGAAAACGCTCTATTCAAATGGCCTGCGTTCTCGCCGTGTTCGCGGCAGCGCTAATGACTGGATCTGTCGACATCCCGATGTTTGTCGTTAGTCGTCTCATTATGGGGTTTGCGATTGGCGTTCTTGTCACACTGGTACCTTTGTACCAAGTAAGGCTATCAACCCATCGTCTACGATTACAAGCCCTAATTTCAATAGTCTGAAGTTTCACCCGCCGAGTCAAGAGGCCTAATGGTGGGATTGCACGGAGTGTTAATCGGGTTGTCATATTCTCTCACAGGGTTCGTCAGTTACGCATGCAGCTTTTCCCCTAACATTTCATTCCAGTGGCGATTCCCGCTAGCCGTCCAGGCTCTTTGGCCTGGCATTCTATTCATCGGCATGTTCTTCCTCCCATACTCGCCCCGATGGCTGCTCAGTCAAGGCCGAGAAGAAGAAGCATGGAACACGACCAAGCGTTTGCACGCGAACAAGAAAGATCCAGAAGACACGTACGCCCAAGCAGAATTCCGACAGATGAAGGAGCAAATCAATTTCGAGAGAGAACACGACAGTGTCGGATTTCTGGCCCAAGCACGTCTAGCCTTCTCTCGCCGAAGTTTCCGCAAGAGACTAGCACTGGGCTTCCTCGTACAAGCCGGAAATCAGTTCACGGGCGCTTTAGTCGTCAATAACTATCAGACAACCTTTTACAACGGCTTGGGGATCACCGGACGACTTCCTCTTCTCCTCGTCGGATGTTTCAACTTCGTCACTGTTCCCGGGAACCTAATCAACGGCTTTCTTGTCGATCACATCGGCCGTCGGAAGTTTGTAATCACGGGATGCGCTTCTCTCTGTGTCATTCTGTCTGTTGAGGCGGCGTTGACAGCACGCTTCGCGGAGACGGGATCAACAAACAAGGTCGGGCTGGGCTTTGGCGTTGCCTTCATCTTCCTCTTTCCTGTATTTTACTCGATATGTCTAGACGCGACCATGTATCTGATTCCAGCCGAGATCTTCCCTATGATCATCCGCTCGTTTGGCATAAGCTTCAGCATCATGGGACAGTGGGTCGCAACGACAATTCTGTTGGGAGCAGCGCCGACAGCATTTGCAAACATCGGGCACAACTTTTGGATAGTCTTGATCGTATGCGGGGCTGTGTACGGGTGTTTGGTGTACTTGTTCTTGCCAGAGGTATGTTCGTGCAGGTGCATCGAAGGATGGGCATTGACTTGTTACAGACCAAGGGCAAGACGCTCGAGGAGATCAGCATCATTTTTGGCGACCCCGTCGGCCTGACTGAGGTCGAGCACTTTACGAAAGACCAGCACGAGGAGAATGACGAGGAGGAGCGCAGGGAACACGCTCCCAACGAGAAACACGGGCAACCAGAACGGCGTCGAGCTTGAGGGTTTTCTCCCCAGGTCGATGTCCATGGTGAATGCCACAAGTAGAAATGATGCACGTCTTTCGTCTCGTCTTGATTGTTTCCCACGCTTAGAGATATCGGTCCCAACCACGGCTTGGTGCACTAAATCTGAATGAACTCAACTGCGCCGCCGTGAAATTAGAGGGTGCGGCTGAGGGCGCTAATGGTCATGTCCGACTGGCATCACCCACCCACCCATTTCAGTGATGCCGATGTCGCTTGATCCAAAGCAGAGGTCACGGCATACTGGGGAGAGCGCACACGAGAACAGTGGTTTCAAGAGGCGCTCGCGTGCTGACAACCGCCCTGAGATAGCGGACAAGCAGCCAGCGGCCAACGGATCAGGTGGGTTTGCACCAAGCTTCGAGCGCTGGAGGATGGAGACGCTGGTCGTGTTTGGGCGTTGGCGCCCCGCGGCCCAATGAGGAATGTCAGACCAAATTTAGACGTGCCAAATGTGCCCCTCCTACGACTCGTTCCCTTCACACGGCGCAGAGACGTCGGAGCAGGGCGATCGCGCTTGCGACACAGGCAAGCAGGCGACAAACTCGCACACGGCGCTGGTGTTCGGCCTCTCGTCCTTTGAGTGGCATGCTTGTTGCGCATGCGCACCGCTATATTTGCACCGTGTCGCGCAAATGCACCCTGCGCCATGGCACATAAAGCCCCGGCTTCAGCCCCCAGCCCTGCAGCTGCCTGATGACACTGCTAGCTGAGTGATGATTTTGGCCCCCAAGTGGTCGCCTGCTCTTTTCTTTCAAATTCATGCCTGCCGCCTTCTTTCTCTTTCCCGCTTTTCCATTAGGTTCTCTGACGTGACCCTCTCTGTTTCGCCCTGTCGTCGCCCTGTCCACGCGTGTCAGATCGAATCCGCCTCCGTGTGATTCAACACCACCCCGCTTCGCCGCACCTATCCGCCTGACACTGAGCTCTTACTCCCCAACGCCCGTACCGCTTGCTCTACAACGCTCCTAGCCGTTCAGACTTCTGCTGGATCCGCCAAATTACCCAAACAAAATCAATATCCATCCAACCGTAACTACTTCTCAGCTCAGCTACCATGCCGCCAGCGGACTACTGGGACGAGGAGGACGAGTGGTACACCGACCGACACATCAGTGGTGCCCGCCATGTTCGCCCTCCATCTCCGCCTGCACTACCACGACGACCTCGAGTTGACAGAAGTCCTTACGAGCGCCGCACGAGCGAGTTTCTGGTACCCGAGGTCCACTACAGCTCCGGGCTTCACCGTACCCGCTCGCAGGGAGCCTCCCCCGCCCCCAATGTGACCATCTACAACACTACTCGAATGGACAATGAGAGTAGCCCAAATGTACACACCGAACAGCGCAGTCCACTGCCGAGCCCTCGTGTGGAAGCAGCTCGTGGCCGCCAGCGAAGAGTCAACGACGACTGGGCGATCGAGGACGAGATTGCAGAGCTTCGATTGGAGGTCGCAAAGACGAAGCGAGAGCGAGAGCGCTCCGCGCACCATCATTATCATCGCGATGACTCGCCTCCTCATGTACATCATTACGCACCTGCTGCGCCCGCGCCCGCGCCCGCACCCAATAATGATTATGAGAAGTGGCAGTTGCAGATGGCCAACGAGCGGCTCAAGCAGCAAGAAGAGCTCCTGCAACAGGAGAAGCGCGAAGAGCTGCTCAAGAAGAGGATGGAGCTCAAGTATCTAAAGGACAAGCAAGAGCGTGACGACGAAGAGGCCCGAATCAAGGCAGACGAAGATCGTCTCAAGAAAGACTGGGAACTGAAGCTGGAGCGGGACGAACGAAAGCGCAAGGAAATTGAGGCGCGGGCTAAGGCAGAAGAAGATCGCCACAAGCAGGAGTGGGAACTCAAATTAGAGAGGGAGGAGCGGAAGAGGAAGGAAGCTGAGGCGCGGGCTAAAGCAGAGGAAGACCGCCTCAAGCAGGAATGGGATTTGAAGCTGGAGAGGGAAGAGCGAAAGCGCGAGGAAAATCGGAGGAAGGCCGACGAAGAGCGCCAGAGGATCATCGCAGAAAACCTCGCGAAACTGGAGAAGGAGGAGCGTAAAGTCAAGGAAGAACGCCAGAGAGCCGTCGATGCGTTTAACAAGGAGAAGGCCGAAAAGGAGGCGAAAGCCAAGGAGGAGCGCGAACGTCACATTGCTGAATATGAGCGGAAGAAGTCTGAAGAGACAGAGAAGGCCAAGAAGCAACGCGAAGAGCTAATTATGCAACTCCGGATTGAAGAGGAGAAGCAGAAGGCCAAGGAAAAGGAAGAGTGGGAGAAATTTCTTCGGAAGCAGAAAGAGAAGGAGGAAGAGGAAAAGGCCAAGAAACAAAAGCACGAAGCAGAATTGGAAGATTCGATGCGCAAACGTCTTGCTCAATTCGGCTTCCAGGAGAACCAAATCCAAGCCATGATCAAGCCAGAGGAAGCGGCCAAACTTCAACAGCATCATCACCAGGGAATGACTCCACTCAACCCGCTGCGACTGACACAGCAACCTACATATGTCAAGGTTTCCAAGGAGCATCTGGCGATTGATACATTGCTATACTACGATATCCCCTATGAGGTTGATAGAGTAAGTTTGCACTGCCTTCCAATAATCGCTTCTGCCACTAACAACTACATAGAACGACCCCAACTACATCATCATCCTTCGCGAAATGGACTCCAAAGAGACCGAAATCCTCTTCGAACACACCCGCCGCCTCCGTACTCGCGGCTCTTCTCGCCTTCTCATTGAAGAACGTGTCGACCACGGAAAACCTGACTACGCCTGGGTGCGTCGGAGGAAGAACCACTCGGTATCACCGTCTCGCCGCCGTAGCTCTCCAAAGCGGGTTGTGGGTATCAAGGAGATGTTCTTTTGAAGATGCGATACTGTTACGAATCTGATGTGCAATCCGAACGGGACAATTTGTGGGTGCACGGCATGATCTAATGAATGATGTAGGTCTGTTTAGGAAAACGTGGCTGTGGATGGGCGTCGCGTCATGATTATGGGTATCCTTCTTGGTTATATTTCTCTCTCTCTCTTTTCTATATCCTTGCTCCTCCATCTCTACTCTCCCAATTTGGTACGAGCGGTAATGGCTGTTCCATTTCGTCGGAAGACAGACAAGGTGGCGTTTGATGAGAATTCGGGATGATTTTCGATATTACACGAACAACGCATACATACAAAGTAAACACTCGAGACATCGTCGATTTGTATGCTGTGACCATGTTGGTGAGACACGTCGTCATCCACAAAGCAACTTGCATATGCTGACACTATCGCTCACCGGTCTTGTGTAGCCCACCTTACGATTCCCCTCTAATTTTGTGACGAATTAGCAGGCGGAGAAAAGGTGGTTTGGTGACATGCGGTGAGTGGCCCTCGTGTGATGCATCGGACTTCCCGCTTTCCCCGCTAACCTCGATGCGGGAAGTGGGCAGTGAAAGCACGTGCTCGGCTGGGAAGGCGATCGGCACGGTTAGCGGAACCTCGGCCGACATCACAAGGCTTGGCATGATCTCGCATGTACCTTTCCATCTTCATGTTTCTTTGATTTATGGCCTGGGAAGCGGTGGTCTATTTACTGAAGTAAACAGTTAGGCGGCAAGCCTGCATCAGGGGATTGGATGCACCCCGTTCAGGCAATCCGGGCCTTGTTTAGGACTTCGCGCGTTGTGTTAAAAGGTGCTCTCGAACAATATAGACGATACGATCGACAGTCCCATCACCCCTACCACTGCCAATAACGATGCAGAGAAGGAATGAGTTTGCAAGGTAGAAGAGGAGCGAGCCGCGCGCTTAGGAAGGGCTCTTAGTACGCCAACAACCCTATAAAATACTGCGTGATCGTTATCCCAGCCTCAGCAAACTCGCGCTTGACGTGCTCTCTATCCTAGCGTCAAGTAGTAGAGTCAAGTCAAATCGACGAAATTTGGCTTGATCAACCAATCAAGTCAAGCCTAGAGCCTCCCAATCAAGCCTCAAGTCAAGCGGAAGGCTGAGACTTGATTGACTTGATTGATGACAGTATGTATTTTGGAAGCCTGGTTCTAACACTTTACCGTGCCCGTAATGGAAGAGCTGTACCTTTAAAGAGAATCACTCGCGGCATTAGATTCTTGAAGTACTATCGATTACATCTTTCTTCAAGTATGGAAGACATTAGCTTAGTGTGTTAGGACGGGTACGTTATCTTGTTTCAAACTTATCGCCACTATGCATGCCTGTAGCGGCACCCCAATCATTAAAGCAACTCTCAACTCTTGTCCATTACAGTTTACCATTCTTGTTTTCTTGAAGTTTCCAACCATTCGCTACAACAGCTCTGTCACTGCTTCTTGGGTCGAGTATGGTGAACGTTTTCACAACTGTTGTCATGATAGGAAGATAAAAGTTCCAAGAGACTGACGTTATTATCAGCCTAATCGACTATGGCAGTTATTGGGATATGGAAATTCGCTAAATGCGCATTTTGCTGCTTTATTGGTGGTACTTAGTTAGTTGCTTTGCGTATCCAATGGGAACACAAGCCTCTGAATTTGATCATTCAAAAGCTTGAAAAATTCACCTTTGAGGTATGTTCTATACCTAGGTGCTCAGAGTGATGCATAATAGATGGCTTTTGAAGCAGATGCATGTGAGGGGCTTGGGGCAAGATTTGCCGTGATGTGACCTGAACCAAGCTTAGCCACATGAGGCGTGGTTGTCACCACAGCAACCGCATGCAAGCACGGGGCCTGAGTCTTCAGCTGTTCGACCTTCAAGAAGCTATAGAGCAGCACCGCGGAGGTGATAAGCTCGACCCTGGATAACTACCTCTACTGTCGGAAGACTCCTTGTTCGGGTGCGGCCAAACCTTGAGCCTGCGCGAGCATCCTGCAGACGTTCAAGACAACAAACAACACAGGTTCAAACAGAAGACACAACATGCCGACGACCTACGCCGACCCACCTCCCGCGCTAGTATGTGACCCTACTGGGCTACAGTACCAAATGGAGAAGCAGCTCGGTCGTGGAGGTTTCGCAATTTGCTGGCAAGCACAGCAAGTTGACACTACCCACGGGTCCCGTAAGACTGTCGCTATGAAGATTGTAAAGTCCAAAATGGAAACTAAGAAGATGGCACAGAAGGTATCAACGCTGAATATGTCTTATTGTGTGTAGCATTCTGACCCTTGGTTGCAGTTTGTTACCGAGCTGCAACTTCATTCAAAACTGCATCACCCAAACATCGTTGCCTTCCACCAGGCATTCGCCTTCCAATCATCCACCTATGTCGTCCTCGAACTGTGCTCGAATGGATCTCTTGCTGACTGGCTCAAGAAACGATCATATCTTTCAATGCCCGAAGTCCGTCGATGTATTATCCAAACCTGCGGTGCTATGAAATATCTTCATATGCGGAATATCGTCCATCGCGACTTAAAGGCCGGAAACTTGTTCTTAGACCATAATATGAATATCAAGGTTGGAGATTTCGGACTTGCCGCCGTACTGGTTAGTCTAGATGACGTTGCTGTACGCCGAACAACAATGTGTGGGACCCTGAATTACATCGCACCTGAGGTTCTTGAGAAGAGCGGCAAAGGGCATAATGAAAGGGTCGATATATGGGCTATTGGCATTCTTGCGTAATTGTTTCGCGTGCTTCTAGTCAAACTCATAATAACTTCTCTCTTAGTTACACACTTGCTGTTGGAAGAGCACCCTTTCACGCCTCGAAACCCGACCAAGTCCTTCTCAGAGTTGCAAAAGGCGAATATGCCTGGCCTGATCTTGGAAAGCATCAAAATGATATTCCAGATGATCTTCGCAAACTTGTCTCCCAAATTCTCGTAGATGAGGATCTACGTCCAAGTCTCGATAGTATTGTTTCACATGATTTCTTCAAATTGGGCTATCTTCCCGACATTCTTAGCGAGAGCGTTCTCACCTCTATACCGAAATGGGCTGTCAAGCCACCTAGTCCAATGACCATCAAGCGAGGCTACACAGAGGCCTGGTATAAACAATGCAAAGCTAGTGGAGTGGGCGAGTATGATTTAGGAAAATTCTTCTCCGTCGTTGGAGACTTCCCATCGAGTAGTATATACCAAGAGTGCGAGCGAGAAGCTGAGTCTGGCAAGATGCCTGTTGTTCCAATGCCCCAAGGCGCTATCTACGTTCCCTTCGTTTGCAAAACGGGGAAGGGCAACACTGGAGGGCTTGAGAACATCAAAGAGCGCGAGGTGTCTGACGTTTCATCTCCTTTGATTGAAGCTTCTGTCAGCACCAAGTACAACATAACCAATGCTGTGGAACCAGTACTAAGCAAGCAGGGAGGCATAGAACGTCATGATCGAAATACTATAGTATTCTCGCGGACAAGAGTACCAGCATTTTCACATGCAGGAAGTACGGAGGCTGCCCGTCGCCCAGCTGTATCAAATCTCAAGAGAAATGCAAAGGATACTTCTGTTGCTGTCGCCAAGCCAGAAGCGGGAAAGTCAATCGCCCAGCTGAAGCCTACTACGACAGAGCAACTCCCTATACGATTATCTCGTACGCCATTAGTTCGGGCCACTTCTCGAACTTCTTCTCATGACATTCGGGAGAAAGCTGGTGTCACAAAAGCTGTGCCATCCACACGCAGTACTTCTCGTACAACTACTCAAGCACTATCTACTAGAGCCGCCACCATTGGACATAATGCACCTCAACCTACTAGACCAGGATTTAAGTCTGCCCCTCCACCTCTTCCATCAGCAAATGGTATTCCCACGCGATCAAGGGATCTTATCGCCTCTAATAAGGCGCACAGGAGTCTCTACATTGATCCATCTACCATCCTTACTCAAGCAGAGGCGCTCCGGAACAACATCATCACTGCACTAGCTTCTGGCTACAAATCTTCATCTACTTTCTGCGACTCGAGACCTATAACCGATCACCTTCCATTCGTCTGCAAATGGATCGACTACAGCAGGAAACATGGCATAGGTTATGTTCTCGCTGCAGGTAGCGTCGGCATGATTGCAAACCATACCGATGATATGCCAATCATGCATACAGTTGTGGAGCATGGTTCTAAATATTTCAAGACGACATACGACGGTTTCGCAGTCAAGGCCGTCCCATTTACATTCTTAATGCAGGCGGGCGACGGTAGTTTGGAGGAAGTTACAATGACTGATGCGGTCCGCAAGCAGTATACCACCCTGTGGGCCAAATTTGCGCGGTACATGTGCAAGCAGCTCAACAAACAGACGACTGGACCTTCGAAAGAAGAGACAGAGCAACCGACCACAATCGTGCGGTTCTATCAACGCGTGGGTAACGTCAGTATATGGGGCTTTAGTGATGGTTGTTTTCAGGTTCGTCTATGGTCCCCCTCTTCGCCTCTTTCTCCTTCTCCCTTTCCATTTCTTTCATTTAATCTCTCCCAATCCAAACGCATACTAATTTTCCCCTTGGCATAGTTTAACTTTCCCGATCACACCAAAATTGTCCTCTCCGCTGATGGCACCCACGCCTCCTTCACTGTGCTACCACTCTCCGCTATTAAACATATAAATACCGATCCAACCGACCTCCCTTTCGATTTAATCGAGGGCCGCGAAGTCGTCTCCGGCACTGTTGACCAACTACTATACGGCGCTCAACCCACCGTAAACCTAACCTCAAAGTCGACCTCCTCAAGTAGCGAAATCGACGTACTAGCTTTGACGGCGGCAAACGCTTTGCCAGATAAGCTTCGTTTCATAATTAAAGTAATAGGCTATTGGATTTCTGGGGGCGGTCTAGGGTGCAAGCCTGCAGGAACGAAATGGTTGGTGTGGGAAGGCACAACGCTGAACGATGCGGGGGGAAGTAAGTTGGATTGGGTTACGGTAGGAAGATTCGGAGGTGATAAACGATCAGGGGGAGAGTAAGAAGAGAAGGGGTAAGGGACAAGACTAGGAACATTTGGTGACTGGGGACTACTAAGGTACTAAAGACTGAAATCTTGTGGAGAGCAAAACATATCCCCCACCGGTCATCAAGTCACCATCTCAATACCAGCGAGTTCCTCGTCTTGCAAATACTTCTTCGCACATGCTTTGTCACTCTAGCATATACGGCAGCTCATCGGCCAACGCAGATAGCACTATAGCAGGAACAAACCATATAGCAATATCAAGTTGAGAGGGTGCTCGAGAGGCAGCCTTTACTAGCTTTGCGTACAATATGTTCTGAAAACTGTTAAGAAGAGAATTTCAACTAGAAAATACGCTTGAAACATAGCAAGCGTTATATACCTTAATTCGACGATGATATAGCGCTGTTTACTTGGCCGTACGACCTTGCCGACATGATGGCGATGGTGGCGGCCAGGGTCGACAAGCGCTATTCCAAGGCGGGAGATCCGAAAAGCACGTGCTAGCCGTCCAACGAGCTTCTACCGAGGGTTTGCGGCAAGTCAGTGTCTGAAAAGGGCGTCACGAACCCCCGAATTTAGCAGCTATAACACCGTTGAGTTGTTTAAGGTAGTAAATATGACTGACGCTCTTTGCGGTCCTTCAAACGCCCTCCAAAGCTTTCAAAAGCACACTTCGGTCGACCGCACTCTGCAACAAGACCGGCTCACCAGTCGTCAGTCTCCAACACAGGTCAGGACGCACTCTCATAGACCACAACTCGCTTTTCTAACTGTACGGATTCATAGGGCTTCCGATCCTCTCTCGGACCCAACGTGGGCGCACTGGACCCCGAGTTTGACGCCTTTCAAGCCGGACACGCAGGCCCGCCACAACCCGCCTTCCAACACTTCCCACCACATCTCGCACAACATGCACCTCCTCCACACTTCGCGCAGGCCCCCGCAGGACCGGACTGGGCCTCAGATTTCCAGCGATTAAACATAGCGCCGGCACACCCCACGCACATGCAACAACACCATCATCCGCAAGCTTCGAGTGCAGCGGCGTCATGGCACCAGGACTTTTTAAACCAGCCTTCATCTATGCAGGCCCCTTCGTATGCTGGCCATTCATTTGGGGGCATGGCCGGCGCGGGCATGGGCGCATATGGGAGACCGACATACCAGGGGTTTGGAGCGATGAACGGCGCGCCGATGCAGCAGGTGGCAAATGGAAAGCAGCGGGCCGAAGAAGGGGTGCCGAAGTTTGACGATGCTGCTTTCGAGAGGGCTTTCGAGCTGGCGCAGCAGGATATGTTTGAGCAGGCAGATCTTGTGGGCGCTGAACTAAAGGGCGACGGGGCAACAGCACAAGCCGATTTTGAAGCTGGGAACGTTGCAATGGATGATTACCAAGCGCAGCTCACGGCGCTCGAAGAACTAAATAAGATGCGATTATCACGGTCTGCCCGGGAAGATTTGAGTCAAGGGAGTGTTGGCGAGACCGACCCCGTTCTACTGCGCATACGGGAGAAGCGACCACGTAAGTTGCCGCGGAATACATCAAGGCAAAGCTAATCAATCGTTGTTAGAGGTGTATATAACCATCAAACTTCGAAGTGAAATCGATCTCGGGAAATCAGCCGAAGCACTGCCATACCTTCAGGATTTGGAAGATTTGGAGAGCCGCGGGGCATTGACCACAGATGCAAGCGAAGCGAAGTGGTGTGTTGATACACTGCAGAAGAGCATCAACCGCGAAGCCCCACAGGAAATTAAATCTCGTGTGGAAAGTCTGATTAAGTCGATCAACGAGCGTTTGATGTCTTCCTACCCACTTCTTGCCACCGGTGTTCCGATCCGCCAGGAGAATATATGGGATGAGCTAAGAGCAGCGGGCTATACGACAGACCGGAGTCCTCTCCAACACGCAGATGAACAATCAAAGCAGAAGGAGGAAGTCAATCCTCCGAGAACCGACCAAGACGAAATGGCAGATACAGCAGGGCGGCTGCTTGAAAGGGTCGCCGACAACACGAGCGAGAAGTTCCAAAATAGCCAATTCCTCGAGCTTATGCGGCGGCTCCGTGACCGCGAAGTCCGTGTCGAGGGAGACAAGATGGTCGAAGTTAGTGCTCAGTCCTCCAATTTTCCTTTACCGCCAGCAGAAACTCTTCCTGAAATTGATCGGAAAATCCTCGATCACGCCGTACAAGAATTCGGCATGCCGATAGATTCAGAACCTGGCTTATCTCATCATGAACCAACGACTGATGAGGTGACAGACCAGTTCAACTTCTATAGCGTCGATTCCAGCTACCACCGATGAGCGTATCCCTGCCAACGAGCAGGATCTAGATATCGGCAGAAATGGAGTGCCGGGACCTACTCCGCATGAGGTGTAATGTATGGACGTTCAAATTTCCTTTGGAGAACCGACACCTTTGCTTGGAGTGAACCTCAGCAGCGACACCTATGCGGTGGCGAGGGGTATAGACTTGTCTGCTAGGATGATTCTCTCGCCACTCTTTGCATATTGCCTGAGAATGGCACGGTCGAATCCTGAGTACGACAGGAGTGGTGGAAGAGAAGAGTCAATCTTGGGATGAGCTTAAGACTTACACCGCTAAGCGCTCAAGCTCTTCACTCCAGAGTCTCACCTCCAGGATGCTATGTATGATCATCAAGTGATCGGGGCCGACTGAATTCAATCCGTCTACCGGCAGATCTTCATGTATTATCAATATTTGGTGTTGCGGCAAGCATTAGATGGACTTGTGCAAGCTAGGGTTCAACCAAATCTATAAGCCTTGCAAAATACACACGTTTGTCGCTTCAGCCACATTGATTCCCAGTCCCTCAATCAGTGTTTATCGTTTCTGATTCTAGCACTTGCACTACAGTATGAAGAAGTTAGTGTTTCTTAAGGAATAAGCTGGTCACCTCTTATAGGACAGCAAAGTGGTCTCTAGCAACTACAGCAGTGCTTTGCAGGCTTGTTCAATTGTTTTACCCACTATCTAAACCCGCCTATAGGATATTCCCTGACAAATGCCAGCTCCTTCGTACTTTTGTACCCCGCTTAAACATTTAGCCCTTCAGTCCGTCACGTCATCATTATACTAGCACTGTGGATCACCCTCTCGATCGATTTCCACGGAAATCCAGTCTACATCCAAAATGCTCCACTACATCAAGTTATAATTATAAATCCGGTTCCCAGCTCCTGCAGGCCTAAACGATTTCATCTGTCAAATTCACATCGCAACCGAGTAGAAAATTGCGGTCGTTGATTTAGCATGGCACCCAAAATCTTCATGTAAGCTACAATTCTCGAGTCTAATATATATACTGAACAGCCTTTTAGAACTGGAGCTACGGGCTACATCGGCGGAGATGTGCTCTACGCGCTCTACAACAAACACCCCGATTACGAGTACACCGCGCTCGTGCGTACAGATCAGAAAGCCGAGCCGGTGAAGAAGGCATTTCCGAATGTGAAGATTGTGATAGGCGATTTGGATAATGAAGAGGTACTTAAGGAGGAAGCGAGCAAAGCCGACGTTGTGATTCGTACGTTCCT